>JAUMHB010001233.1:0-20010 GCA_032359685.1 Pittosporum tobira
TCTTCTTTCATTCTCTCTTGTTTGTCAAGCTGGAGATGTTGTCCTAGCTTTACTTGTGATACCGTGGGTCTCTATCTCGATCTTGAAGCCCATTTAGTTAGCTTACTTTGTTGTGTCCACTGGCAGCCCAGAAAGTAAATTTGCCTTGTTGAGTATCCCGTGCGGCTATATGTCTTTCATTTCTTTGGGGAAAATATGTTGTGTGGTAATAATAACTTATTTCCTTTTTTTTTTTTCCTTTTATAAATGAATTTCAGGTAGGTTTGTAGAGATGGCCCCCGGAGTTTATGATACCAATGACATGCGAATCTCAACAGCACACATTTATTTTGGTTTTATGGATATAGTGGATGATGATGATTCAAAATTGCTTAAACCTTTTGTTTCCCCAAAGCATGAGTGCTTTTAGATCTAAAGAGAAAGCTTGGTTGGTATTGTTGTGCGCTACAGCATGGTTGTGGTAATTCCGTGTCGTTTCCATTTTACATGTGAAAAATTATTTTACTATTTATTCAATGAGGGTGGTGTCTGTTTAGGGCCATTTTATAGTACAATAGTATCATGGCCAAGGCTTTTATTTTTGATCAACTTATTTTTGTTTCAATATATAAAAGGAAATATAATAACAAATCACTTTTTGAATAGTTAATAAATTTGAATCTAAAATTAAATTTTAACAAAAATCCTTACAAAACAGGACTTAAAAAACTCAAAGGCAAACCATACTTAAATTTATATCTAAGATTGAATTTTACCAGAAAGCACTTTCAAAAATCAAAAGCAAACCATTGCTATATATTGTCCAAAAGTTTTGGCCATTAAGTAAGAAAGATAGTTTGACATTTCTTGTTGGATGGCACGAGCTAAAAAAGAGTAGAGTCCTTGCATTCCAATCTTTTCTAACAACAAAATGTTTTAACTTCGCGAAGTCGAGTAAAACCCAAAAACAAAATTAGATGGTGAACTAAGCATGTACCTTGAAAAGTTGAAAGCCAGCAATAGTCGAAGAGATGTAGAAACACCTACTCCATTGGATCATGAGCTTATTTTATTATTATTTTTTATTTTTATTTTTGTGGGGGCAAAACAGAAAGAGTTAGAAATGGAAGCAATGCTCAATAAGCATAACTAGAGAGCAAAAATTGCCTGTACATTTTCAAACCAAATTGCATTTATTTAGAAATCGAATCAGTATCACAAACAACGCTTGCACACATTACTACACATCACACATACAGCCACTTTCCACCATATATGTTTCAGTCTCTTACCCGTTAACATATAAACAAAGCAACATACAAACCTTCAACCATCGGCATACTAATAACATGTTGGAATTCATTTCAGGCGCCAGAGCTCAGAACTCCCTGTCAGGAAAGAGATGAGGGGCAACCATTGACCAGATAAACAAAGCTGCAGTGGCCCACCCAGTCAAGATGCGGACCCAGACTGAAGCCCAGCCCACATCCACCAACTTGCCACTCTCCCCAACTGAAGTCGACCACCCAGTTAGAAGCATTGCGGAGTACATACTGGCCAGGGAGAATATGATGTGGAAAAACGAATATGAGTATGTGACTGGCTTTGTTTTTTCTTTCTCCTCATGCTCATCTGTCTTGCCCAGTGGAAGCAGAGGCTTCCCTGTTACGTGACCAGGAAAAGTCAACATGTTAGATTTCAGCAGTAGTCAACAAATCCGCTCTTGTTAGTCATGAAACTAGGAAGTTGATGAACATTACAACATCATCATATGGATACGGAGAAAGGATAAGATAATTAACCGAGGCTTGTTGTTGTGAGAAATGTTGGTGTTTTTGAAACACCAAACCAGATCAAAAAATATCTGAGTAACCAAACTTTATTATTCCATCGGTTCCACAAAAATGGTCCCATTTCCAAATTTTGCAAATATTAAGGATATGCTATCCTTCCATGTTTACCCCTAAACCAATTAATGGTTAGTTTAGTCATGGGGTCATGTTTTAAAAGAAAAGCTGTAGTGGCATGATGAAATTGGTATAATAAACTTGAGGATGTTATCTCATTGAATACTGTTCATAAATGAAAATGGAACTCGTTCTGTGGGACACTTTTTTTTGAGAAATGGACTCTTTTGTGGGACAGAGTACAGGACACGTTTCTAAACCAACATTTGGAATCAAAACACATTTTTTCCGACAATACATGCTTCAAAACATAGTTACTTTGAAAGCATCATAAATAAATGCACAACCAAATACACCTAATGGATTATCAATCTATCGACGAAGTAGACAGTACCTGCTCGAGGTGAGCTCGGAGGGGAGGAAAGCAGAGTTGTAGAAGATCCGGCACGGACAGCAGAATAAACAACAGATAGCACAGTGGTAATCAGCCCAACAGTAACTGTGCCAGTGTTGACAGCTTTAGAGTGTTTGTGAAGACCATTGCAAGCATACTCCCTTGGTTCACTAGCAAGTCCACTATAGCAGAGGTACACACAGTATAATGATATAACCGATGCGGGCAAAATGCTTCCACTTACCTAATAAAGAAACCGCAATTAGAGAGAAGCTAAAGGCACACACGTGCATGCTATGATTTTATGCGTCTATCTAATAAATCAAACTGCAATTTGAATAACGAACTCATAAGTGCTTGGGGATAGTACATTAAATGAAAGAATATTGTTAATATGCGTTGGCTAGAAGCATGCATGCTTGGCTTAGAATTGCCAAACGTTAAATCCAATAATGTATTACATAGAGAATTACTTATCAAGCCATAAGCAAAAGTCATATCAAGTGCTTAATAAATATCAATGCCATTACCAAAATAAAAGAGATTAATAACATTATCATCTTGCCAAGCTAAATTATCATTTTTCTTAAGATAAGTAAATTAATTATTTTGTCTGTGTTTGTTGTGACCATGGGGTGGGGGAGATATTACCGTGGCTTAATAATCATCGCATTATTATCCAACCTTAAGTTGACATAAACATCCTTTCTGCCAACCATCTCAATGTAGGTCCAATTTCTTCCATACAATATTTTGTGTAACACCATTCAACCACAAAGATGAAGAATAAAAAGACAGACTCGCTTAACTAGTGCAAATGAAAAGTCAGAACTTACTGCAGGATGTAGTGTAACGATGGCAAAAAGGAATGCGAAAACCAGGGTCATCACAATGAAGAAGGTGTTGAGACCGCAGTCATGTCCAGACGGAGTAAACAAATAGAAGAGAAGTCCGGCAAAGCAAAACGTTGCCACATAGCAAATCAACGAAACAACTAGCAAGGCAGCATACCTGCATGATAAAAAAATGTATTATTAGACAAGGAGACTTCCAGATGTAAGATAGCAAAACGTGACACCAAAGAGCAACTAACTGAGGAAAAAAAAAGGAGGAAGGAAAAAGGAAAAAGGAGAAAAGACACTGTTGAAGGAATGTTGCAAAAGACGGAAACTAACCAAAACTGCTCATCATATCCAACCCACTTCTCATTCCAACCATGCACAAAATCCAACAAAAGCACAACTTGAACAAGGAGGAATAATCCAGAACCAAATTTTGACGTCATCTCTGCATTTCAAACCAAAGTTAGGCCTAACTACCAATGAAAACATCCATGTGGAATTAGAAATTTGTACGTGAAAGAAGAAACAAAAGAAGAAGAAAGACAAACAAAAAAGATAAACAAGAAAGAAGACTGATTAGAAAATGTATAAAATATCAGAATTTGAAACAAACGTAACTTTATCAAGTAGTATCAGAAAGTCCACAACTTTTGATATGAATAATCATATACATATTGGAGAAGGTTAGTGCTAAATTTATTCAAAATAAAGTAAACCACAAGAATCTTCACAGTTTAGCATGGTCTTAGTTCAAGTTATCTGGTGTCCTACTGAACTTGAAGAAGTAATGAACTGATCCAAGACTTTTGACAAAAATTACCTCCCATTAAGCAATGCTCAGGACCTCAGGTAACTGAGAGAAAAATTATTGCAATAAATCTACCCTCCTTATAAAAAAACTCATCCCATAACGCAGACAAGTAAAATAAGTTTGAGAAACTTTCAATCCAAAAGATCACATGTCCCATAAAACGGACTACTATACCTCCTTTAACTTTTGTTTTATATGCTTGCATTCTTCCATTAATACTGAACAGTAGACTTCACTTACAAGCTTATAAAGATCGCCAAGTACATTTACTCTCTTCACACTCTAATTACACGAAAAACTGCCACAGACTATAAGAGAGAAAGGGAATGAAGGATGGTATCAAATTTAGGAGTAAATTTGGTGCTTCCAGTGGACGAAGAAAAGAAATCACATTGAAATGCTTAAAGTTAGAAACTAAAAACATAATCAAATAACAGCCTCCTACGATTATGTCCATGGAGAATATGGCTTACCATAGAAGCTGATAATCTCATTTGGAAGGAAAAACATAAAGATGACTAGGAGGCACCAGCAAATAACTTTTATCATCCATCCACCATGGTGCACACCATCACGAGGATCCTTCTGATTTTTTACACCAACCATTATGAGAGATAGAATAGAAAAAAATAAGAAGTTTCCCAAGCTAACTCGCAGCACGGCATCTGTTTCAAACCACTCTCTATCTGGAGTTTTGTGAAAATGATTTATCCCTGTATTGATATCCAACAAGAATTCAGCACCGTTACTAAACCGACTTGAATACATGCAGAACTGCAACAAGGCCAATACAAAATTCATTTGGGTAATCGTTGCATCTCATAATCATCAATTTATATATAAATTCTGAACAAAACAGCTAACGTAGAGCAACCATATAAACCAATCTTCAACAGAAACAATTAGGGAATTATTCACACATATTCACCACAATTATTTACACATAAAGAGTTGCAATGCAGAACGCAGCGCTTTCTTTCTGAATTTTACAAATGACGGGAAGATCGTGAGAATTTACATCAACTTATCCATTTAGATATAAGAGTTGTAACCTAGAACTCTATCACATGCTAATTTTTCATTTAGACGTTCCATAACTACTATCAACGACTTATCTCATTACATTTACGGAAAATTTAACCTCAAAAGTATTCATCATATGAAAAAGACATTCTCTTGAAGAATACTATAAAAAAGCACATCTTACAAGGGATTGTTTCCATAAGAGGTGCAGCAACCTCTCTAAGAATCCATGAAACGATCAGAGATAGCGCGAATAGACCACAATATGCAATCCGAGCAGATCGCCGGCTTATCCCCGACACCACTGTCTGGCACGCACTGCAAGCACACCCCGCGCAGCAGGACGCTAGGCAGGAAGCCGCCCACATGTTCTCTCTCTCCTATTCAACAATCAATTCAATTATCCATACAAAACTGTAAAAACCCTAAAATTCACACAACTAAACTCGACCATTCAACAAATTTAATAAGTTGTTGATAAAGATTTTAGAATGATTGTCGAAACCCTAGTAAAACAGCGAAAGTTTCAAAAATTAGTTGGCTTGATCAGAATATAAGAACAAAAATGAATGATCGTATACCTTTTGCGACGGAACGATGATCAGGCGTGTTATAATAGGGGAATAGCTTGACGACTAGGACAAATAATTGGATTGATGATGGCGGTGCTTTTTCTATAGGTACCCTCCTGTGATATGCTCAACGCTCACACTTTGTCGTTGTGTCACTCTTCTGAGACTCAGTGAGTTAGTATAACTCGAGCCGTCGACCGTTTCCAATATCAAAATATCAATTAGATCGTGCACCGTCAATACAAGGGCGAGTGAATACAAGGGAAAGTTTTTATATTTTATGGATTAATTAGTCAATTATATAATTAATTTTTTTGGTCAAATAATATATGTTTGTGGATCAATATTAAATATTTATTATAACAAATATATGACTATATCTAGATATTTTTTATTTTCTTAACCGTCATACTTAATTTTTTTATCTCTACTTTTTAAAAAGTTCTTATAATTTTTTTATATAATTAATTTTATTTTTGGTCAAATAATATATGTTCGTAGATTAGTATTGAACGTTCATTATAAAAAATATATGACTATATCTATATAATTTTTATTTTCTCGACCGTCACACTTAGTATCTTTATCTCTACTTTTACTACTTACACTTGCCTAAAAGGTTTTTACAATTTTCTTCGCATTCCAAATTCTTGCCCAATTAAAATATACGATTGGATAAATGGAAGCATACACAACATATGAAAAGTCAAAAACATTAATGACATTTAATCAAGTTTTTAATATTATCATGGGGACCGTTGTAATTTAATTATGCTATTATAGGTTTATTATGTGCATTTATTAGTTAATTAGGTTATTTATTAGATAAACATATTGAGTTAGTGAATTTGGGGTTGAGTTTAGGGACGATAATGTCCAACTTTGACAAAATACATAACCAAATTTGTGTTTTATATATATACTGGATCACGTGCCTATGAATATACATATTTTTTTTTTTAATTCTTATTACGTTTGAATTGGGATACTGAAATTCAGTTATATTGTTTGGGATACTGAAATTCGGTTGCATTGTTATTTTATTAATTGTAGTATATTAAATAGTAAGTTCCTTGCTTGTTTTTTTTATATTAAATTTTATTTTTTGCTTTCTTATTTTTTTAAATACTATTTAATATTTTAAATCTTTTACTAAGCATACATGTTTTTTTGGTTAAAAGTTTTATATATATTTTTTGTCTTTTTAAAAACATATTGCATATTATTTTAAAATTTTAAAATATTAGCAGTTACATTTTGGTGTCTATTTCTTTATTTTAAAAATTAACATATGAAAATCATGAAACATGTCAAAATTAATATATTTATAATATAATTTTTGTTGATACATCTATTAAATGTTAAATTCATAAATACCTTTTAAAAATATATATATACTTTTCATGATATAGAGTTAATATGCTTCTTTTTTCAAAATAATTCAAAAGAAGACTATAAAATGAAACATGTCAAAATTAATATATTTATGATATAATTTTTGTTGATACATCTATTAAATGTTAAATTCATAAATACCTTTTAAAAATATATATATACTTTTCATGATATAGAGTTAATATGCTTCTTTTTTCAAAATAATTCAAAATAAGACTATAAAATGAAAAGATCATAATATTTGAAGACCATGGGAAGAAAAACTGAATGTCTTAGTATATGTAAAGTTATTATCATTTATGCAACTTCAGAAAAATACAAATGTAAATTAATTAAGTTATTATGTGACTCATAAATAGGTAGATATATTTATATGTTAATAAATGTCAAGATATATATATATATATAAAGCACAAACCACATTATTTTGGTTCAATATTTAGCTATTTTTTAGATACTTTTGCTCCTCGATCATTTTTTTTTAAATTAATTGTAATTGTCAAGATTTGAACTTTGGTCACTTTAATAGGTTATGAGTAAGTTTACCACTCTACTAAACTCATATGATAAAATAAATTTCAAAATATTAAATATTGTATGTTTCGCTTAATGATATGTAAATTTGATTTTTCATTATTTTCAAGTATACATACTTTTCATTATCAACACGTTTACCGAAATTATCACTTAATTATATTTTAATTATAAATTATTAAACGTAAACCTCTAACATATATATAAATAAAAATTTATTGCTAAAAAAATATTACCAATAAAAATAACTATAAAGTATCTATTATTTTTCATATATAATATATGTTAAAAAAATCACCCTAAGCTTATATTTTAAATAAAAATTATTAAATCTAAACATTTAACATATATATAAGTACAAAAAATATTTTTTTCTCAATATACTATTTATTATACACACCAATTTTTATTCCATAATGAAAAATATCAATAGTATTAACAAAATTATTATTAATAAAAGTAAGTATGACATATCTATTATCTTTCATATATAATAATCCCTATTTAAGTATATTAGTAAGTTTAATTATATACATGAATTAAAAAATAGGTAACAAAAATATAAAAATTTACAAATAACTTATAATTTGGTTTTATGTATGAACATAAATTCGATCAACTTTAAAAAATTATAATAGATTATTATTTAAAAAAAATAAAATCAAAAAATTTGTCTTACAATAAAATTCAAAAAAATATTTATCAAATAAATAAATAATTTATTAATATATATACATAATATCAACATTTTTAACTTAAAACTAATTAAATATTAAAAAAATATATAAAATATTAGAATAACTTTTTATAATATATCGATAACAATTGTGTCTAACCCGGGCAATGCCCGACATTAAAGCTAGTAATAACCAAAATGCCAAACTAAGTAAGTGGATTTAGGTTTTAGTTATGGGGTATTTCTGTCTTATTTATGACAAAATGTTGAACCAAAATTTTTATATATATAGAGTACAGGACACATGAAACTCAGTTTGAGTTGGTTCATTTTAATTTAATATTTAGCTATTTTTTGGATACTTTTACTCCTAGATTGAGTTAACTCAACTCGGTCATTTTTTTGATATTAAAAAATTAATCATTGTAGTTACCATTGTTTGAATTTAGGCCACTTTAATAGAAAATAAATTCAAAAATGTTAAATATTATAACTTCTATTAATGATATGTAAATTTGGTTTTGTATTATTTTCAAGTATACATACTTTTTATTATCAACACATTTACTGAAATCATCACATAATTATATTTTAATTAAAATTTATTAGAGCTAAACCTATAACAGATATATAAATACAAATTTATTGCTAAAAAATATTACCAATAAAAATAACTATAAAGTGTATATTATTTTTCATGTATAATATATGTTAAATAAATCACCATTAGCCTATATTTTAATTACAAATTATTAAATCTAAACATCTAACATATATATAAGTACAAAATTGGATTTTTTTTATCATTATATTGTTTCTTTTACACACCTATTTTCATTTTATAATGAAAAATTTCAATAGTATTAACAAAATTATTATTATTAAAAGTAAATATGACATGTCTATTATCTTTTACATATAATCTATGTTTAAATATATTTGTAAGTTTAATTACATACAATAATTAAAAAATGGGTAACAAAAACTTTAAAATTTACAAATAGCTTATAATTTATTTTTGTATATGAACATAAATTCGATCAACTTTAAAAAATTATAATAGATTATTATTTGCAAAAATATAAAATCAAATGGTTTGTCTTAAAATAAAATTCAAAAACTTATTTATCAAATAAATAAATAATTTATAAATATATATACATAATATTAACTGTTTTAACTTATAACTAATTAAATATTAAATGAATTGCATAAATTGTATAAAATATTATAATAACTCTTTATAATATATTAATAAACAATTGTGTTTAACCCGAGCAACGCCGGACGTTCAAGCTAGACGCAATTTGTTAACTAACTAAAATTAAATTATAACTCGGCATTGCCCATGCTAGATACAATTTATTTGCTATTATTAAAATATGTATATTTATGTGTATTTTTTTATAAATCATTAATTAAATAAATTTTAAATTTTTAAACTAATTGAATATATTAATATAATTTTTTAAGATATAGTTGAGTCAAATGAACACATAAAATTCATCAAAATTTCACAATATGCAAGATTTAAAGGCTTCATGTAATAAAATCATAATTACTATTAAAATAGTGGGGAAGATAATGACAATGTTATATTTAATATTATAATGATTTATTTGCTATATGTATTTAGAACTTGAGTTGATTTAAAGAGTTACATAAAAAAAAAATTCTTTTTAGCCCTCACCGAAATTAAATGTTGAGTTGATAAGCAATTATATCCAAAAGTATAAAAATACAGACCAAAAATATAAATTGACTCATTAAAATTTTAAACTTTTGTGCTTTTGCATAGAATATATATATATTTCAATTGTATTTGTGAGATATATAGATAGATTTGTCATTGTTTGGTGAAAGGAAATTATACCACCAAATTTGAAAGGTTCTGTAAATTTGTAATTTTTTTTATAATATGACTTATGAGTTATATTATTATATAATAAATTGAAATGGATAATTTTATTGAATTATTAAATTATCAGGGTTACTTTTTCTATAGGCCTATGATCAATAAATAAAAGGTGGAATGTTATAGAAGTACAGCCTTTTTTTTCCCTTTTAATTAACATATTTAAATGTTAAACTTGTTTTTAATATATATATATACTTCTATATGTTTTACTTGAGTTTAGTAATTTGGATATTCTCGATAACAAACAATTTGAGTATTGTTATTCAGATAAATATTTAATAATTCTTGTCGTACAAAATGTTATTCTTTATATTATCATATTATCAATTTATTTTTGATTAATATTGTTATTAATATGTTAAGTTCATTCATTACAAAAAATTTAATATTGTACAAAGTTTACAAATTTTGCTCTCTGAAAAAACAATATATTCTGAATAAATTGAAAGATGAACAAGAAAAATCATGCCACAAAACTAATAGTCCAACTAAAAGAGGTAGGGATTATGAAACTGAAATAATTTGAAAATAATAATAACAAATTAATTAAAAAAAAAAAAAAAGTACTAGTAGTAAAAAGACGAAAAGCCAAGACGCGGATGTGCAGGAAGTGGAAATGGCCGTACGAGTTTCCGAAGCGTCAGAGATTAATGAGTCCACCGTGCGACCCCCTTACGCGCTAGTATAAATACGAGTTAGTAAACGCGTAAACCCATCAACTCACTCAGGGATTATATATCTCTCTCTAGATTTTCTCTCTCTTAAATAGGCTCCCGTAATTGAGCCGAGACATAAGGACAAACAGAGATATGCTCTAATTAGAAATTCAATTATTCCAACCACTCCCGTTGAGACATTTACGATACACACTTCGCCGGAATTCGCAAGCTATCGTTTTCTCTCCCCTCACCCGATCGGTTTGACGCCCCTTTTCTACTGTAAGTTACCTTTCCCATTTTATTTTCAATTCGCTGTTGCGTATATCGGTAGATATTTTGCTTTGTAGTGAAGCATCTAACCAGATCTGTTCGTTTATTTATTGATTTTGAGTTTGATGATCTTCAGTGTTGTCTATAATAGAATTAATCTTGAAATTTTAGCATCTTCTCTATAAAAATGTTTGACATGCTATGCATTTTTAAATGCATTTTAGTTTCTCTTTCTGGTTTTATTGATTACATGTCCTGTTTGTTCCATTTGAATCCCTGCGAAATTGAGCGTACAACCTCTGTTTCTACTTTGATATGTAGCATTGAAATCAATCAAATGTAAGATCTACGCAACTTCTACGTGTAGAAACAATTGCTTTGCATTTCCATATCAGTCAATAAACCTGAGTTAGCACTTAATTTATAGAAGGATGTTGAAGAGGTTGCCCTTGCTATTGTGCATCAAATTTATCTGACTTTCCGTTCATCTACTAGACGAGCAAGTTTAATAGGATGATGTTGTTTCTATATTTGGGGTTATTAATATTACGTTGTTTCACTATATTTGTGGCGCATTAAGTCCCAAAATATAGCGAAACGATGTAGTATTAGTACCATAGCTTATCTAGTAGGATGTCACTACTCTGATAATTGCAAATGTGGTATTAATGATGAAGTCTCACAACACTGATGCCCTTTTATTTTTGAACTAATTATTGTCCAAGATCAGCTACCTGGATAACATATCAAAGGAAAAAGAAAATTACTAACAACAAGATAATTGTTAATGATATCCTCAGTGAAGTTTAGTATATTCTGAGAAAAAGCTGGTTTCAATTGCAAGCTTCATATATCACTTGTCATCAAAGGATAAGGATCATATGCCATATATGCAATGTTAGTGATAAAACCACAAAATCCTGTAATGTGCAATCTTTCCTTTTTCAAGATTAATAAAATTGAATTGTGCACTTTTCATTCTGAATTGAAGTAGGTGCCAGAGTGTTTGGTTTTGCGGAAGAATTTCAGTGCATAAGCTATGGTTCTTGACAGCATAATAACTTCTCCACGTCGGAGACCGAACTCATTAAACTCACCGTCATTTAGGAAGTCGTACACGCGAGGGGATGAATTAGGCAACTTCTCAACGCTCATTCAGAGACACCGGTTCCTCCTAACTGCTCTTGTTCTCCTGACTTTTCTCTGCACTGTATATCTGTACTTTGCTGTCACTCTTGGGGCCAGCGACTCGTGTTCAGGCTTGACAGGGACTCAAAAGGCAATGTGTCATATTGAGCAGGCTAAAGAAACTGTCTCCAATGGAAAACTAAAATTTTTCTAGTAGCAAATGACCCCTCAAGCCGGTGCTGTTTGTTTGCTGTTGGCTATTATCATTTTGGGGGCGGTTTCTTGAAATATAGTGTTGTTGGCTTAAGATTGTTTGTTTCTGGGCGAATATGTGCATGAACTGTAGCAAAAAGGTAACCATGTAACGTCCCAGAACAATTACTATCGTAATTGTGAAGTTAGGGAAATTGGTGGAGTTTAATGTATTCTATTTTTATTTTTTTTAAATGTGTGGTTTTAATCAATTTATTTATATTGGAAATTGTTCATGTTTATGGTTCCAATAGAAAAGCTTTCTGGAAATGAGTTGTCATGTGGAGAACATAGAGATAAAGGTTGATACGCACCAAATTCCACCTACAAAAATGAAAATGTCCTTACTTTGGATGACTTTGATGAATGCTAGCTGGCATCTGATAGTAGCGATTATTGAGTTGGACCCAGTGACCCAAGTTAAAATGTTTTGTTAACATTAAAAACCCCTTTTAGAGAAAAAAATATTTTGACTTTCTAAGTCACGTTGGGATTTTTTAAAATATAAAAATAATTAATTAGAGTACATTAACCAATTTAAAATTTTTTTTTAAGTGTGCGAGGATCTCAAGTTCTGAAGACCGAAAGAGTTTTGAAAATATTAACAATACATGTAAAAAGTATTATTTATTTTATTTTACCATCAAAACCTAGTTTGGGCCGTCCATATCACAAAAATGTCCAAGATGTTTGCGTAAGCCCAATCCATTATTATTATCAGCTCATGAAACAACATGATTTTCTCATTCAATTATCATAATCGGATTCGGACGTCACTTTGCATTCTCTCTCTCCATTAAAGCACAAACATGATCCAAATTGAGTGATCCTTCCAAAGACAGTTTCTCTGCCTTCTCACTCGCACCATTCCAAATTCCAGCAAAACCTCATCATTTTTTCCTGTTCTAACCCGCGCTTATCATGTAATTTTCTAACCAAGTCATGCCCGAAACTATCCGACATCACTACCGAGGTACCACCGATTACAAGCGCATGGTGACATCATTCGTATCATCTCACCCCACCCTCCTCAGTCTTTTATGGACCTTCTCCTTCTTTCTCATCTTCATTTGGCAGCAAACCGCCGTGGACCGCCTCTTGGAGTTCCGCCGCTGGGCCCTCCCGCGGCCCATTCCCAAGCTACGGTCGCTGGTCCTCGATTTGAGAGACTTCGGAGCGGTGGGCGATGGCGTCACCTTAAACACGGAGGCGTTCGAGAGGGCAGTTTTGGAAATTAAAAAACTAGGCAGTGGTCAGCTCAATGTTCCGGCTGGCGATTGGCTAACGGCTCCTTTTAATCTCACCAGCCATATGACTCTCTTTCTAGATGAAAATGCCGTAATACTTGGAATTGACGTAAGTACCCTTCTATTTCTTGCTGAAGATTAATGTTTGATAGCTCAGAAAATTGAGTTGCTTCATAAATTTCTCATAAAGTGGATGTTCACATTAAAATTCATAAGCTTATTTGTACGCTGTTTTAGTTGGAGTTGCATTGGGCATTAGCTGATGCTTAGGCCTATCACGAAGACTTCCAAACTTGGCCTGCTGATGAAATGTTGAGAATTTTAGGAACATATATGAGCTGAGCAAAAGAGTAGCCTGACACATTTGTCGCATGAGCTGATAATGAACTTTGTGACAAGCCAGTTGAGCTCGCTAGCTTTGATTTTTAATTTTCTCAAATATTTTTAGTTATCTTATACCCAAACTAAATTGAGGCTGAGATCAAGCTCGTGCCAAGATCAGATCAACGAGTTTAAGAATTTTGTTAACCTCTGCTACTTTTTTTTGCATAGTAGCCACCAACGAGCCTTTAAAATCAGTAATTACAACCTGAGCACGACAAGCTCTGATTTCTTGAATTATGTTTTTATTCTATTCTTTTTTTGTATTGGTAAAGTTAAAAAATATAAGGTTCCAAACCAACTTGTTTCCAACCGCACAACAAAATGGCGGAAGAAGGCCTTACTTAACCGTATTCTTATTACAGGACGAGAGTTACTGGACATTGATGTCTCCTTTGCCATCATATGGATATGGAAGAGAGTGTCCTGGACCTCGTTATGGAAGTCTAATTCATGGTCAAAATCTTAATGATGTAGTCATCACAGGTCATTTTATCAAAATTTATGTATTTAGTTTCTTTTTAAAATTTGAGAAACTTGACTTGAAGGTGGAATATAAATAATTTCCGTTAAAGTTTAAACAGCCCGAGAGCTCATCAATCTCATCTTTAATGAACTCAAGCTGAATCTACTTGATCCACAGGATATAATGGCACAATAAATGGACAAGGTCAAACTTGGTGGAAGAAGTACCGCGAGAAGCTTTTAAACCATACAAGGGGCCCTCTTGTGCAGATAATGTGGTCAAGCAACATTCATATTTCTCACATAACTTTGCGGGACTCTCCTTTCTGGACACTCCATCCTTATGACTGCAAGAATGTTACAATCAGAAACTTGACTATCTTGGCTCCTTCGGCAGGAGCCCCTAACACAGATGGAATAGATCCTGGTAAGTTTGTACGACTCTTTATGTACGACTCTTTTATGTAGTGGACCATCATATTGTAGTTGAACCACAATAAATAATTGATAAAATTAAAATTGTATTGGTGACATATGCAGATTCATGTGAGGATATGGTTATAGAGGACAGCTATATAAGTGTAGGGGATGATGGAGTTGCTATAAAGAGTGGCTGGGATCAGTATGGAATTGCGTATGGCCAGCCTTCCACCAATATTCTCATTCGGAACCTTATTGTATGCTCTACAGTAAGGTGAGACTTTTCTTTACTACTTGGTCATCTTTTAGGTTGTCAGGGTTTTGGCGTTTTGGATAGTGTTATTAAAAGACATGTGCATGCTTGACAGTGCGGGAGTATCAATTGGCAGTGAAATGTCTGGTGGGGTTTCAAACGTCACAATAGAGAACCTCCATGTATGGAACTCAAGAAGGGCTGTTCGGATTAAGACAGCTCTCGGTAGGGGTGGATATGTTCAAAATATTACAGTTCGGAACCTTACATTAGATAATGTTAGGGTGGGGATTGTCATCAAAACCGACTACAATGAACACGCAGATGAAGGTTATGACCGAAAAGCCCTTCCGGCTATTGGGAACCTAAGTTTCAGCGGTGTTCGAGGTCAAGGAGTTCGTGTGCCAGTCCGTATCTACGGTAGTCGAGAAATCCCTGTGAGGAATGTAACTTTCGAGGACCTAGTAGTCGGAATAACATACAAAAAGAAGCACATATTTCAGTGTTCTTTCGTTGAAGGCCGTGTGATCGGACGAAGCTTTCCTGCTCCTTGCAAGAATCTTGATGTTTATGATGGAAATGGGAAGTTAGTTAAGCAGGCAATTTCACAGAATACTATTGATACAGATTATGAGATTTGAGATGTGAAAATCCTCAGTTCTGCTGCTCTATCCAACATTTGAAGAGGAAATTATAAGTCTCTTTAACTGATTATCCTGTGATCCCGTCGAAATTTTGAAAAGTTGGTGACTTTTGTCTAAAAGCTTCTCCTGGTAAAAGTGGTGATGCTTCGTCCATCCAGCGTGCAACTGGGAATTTCTGTATTTCTGTACATTTGCGTTTAACGACTCTAATTGCACAGGGAGGTGATTAATAGGTACTACATTTGTTCTAATATTAGAGTTAATTATTTTTTAATACGTTACGAAATTGTTCCAAAATTAAAAAATATATATTTTTTAATATTATAAAACACTATAATATTTTTTATTTATACCATTTTCATTTAAAAAATAAATAAATTGTAATTATTTTATAATGAAGCATCTATTTTTGAAAAATAATTTTTTTTTTTAAAGCATATGCAAGTTTGGAACAGAATAATAATTTTCTTGTTATTTATTAAGCCAGGACAAACAATCTTATTTATGTCGATTTTCTGTGGTTCTTGAGCCTTAGGTTAGCATAATAATACTCGAGTATTATTTAATTGAATCAATTCAAGATGCAATATCATCGACATCCACAATAAAAGGCCATTGCAGTAATCCGGCTGGAGAGCTGGATGCACTATTAACTCCTGGTATGACATACTAAATTACATAATTCAGGGAAAGGAAAATTAAAAGGAAACGCCGACTACATATTTAAATTGATTATTTGATTTTCACAGCTATTTCAGATGAAGACTGGTATGAGAGGAACACATTTCAACTTCGAGGTGACAAGAAAATATTTCTGAGGTAGTAAATTATAGCCCCCTTTTTTTTTCTCGCTAGGTGCAAAGGAGGGGCTAAGGCCCCTCACTACTTGGTGGCACACTGTAAACATCAATCCTGAACAACGTTTAGTTCTTTGAGCCAAGATGTGTGGAGTGGACATGGATCAGGTTTGCCTCCTGCAACTGCCTTCTTAGAAAGTGAATAGAACCATCCGTTTCTCCAATTGAACTGCAATAACAGAGACTTTTTAAGGCTTGAAAACAATAAGCAATTCGACAAGTAGTATACAGATTAGGCCCTCAAGGAATTTATGGCCTGTACCTCCTTAACTGCGGTTGGAAAGTGGGCAACAGCACGTGAGTAAGCACATAACCTATCCTCCATGGCTTCTTCAAATGCTATACTTTTCTCTGCCGCTGCTGCTGATGCTAGTTCACCAATGAGGCTAGAGAGCTAGAGATTCAATATTCAGTAAGGCAGTAAGATCAGAGTCCCTATATTTTATTTTTTTTTGGTGCAAAGCCTCTGTGTTCCTATTAAGTACTATTAATACATGTTATTCAAGCCTGTCCATGTGCATAATAGATTGGGGACACCTGAAGTTAATAATGCTTTGGATACAGGATCCAAATCAAAGATATGTTTCAGAAACAAGGAACTGATACTCTATTCCACAGCCTGAATGGACCAATCTAGTGTAAGTTGCTTATTTTTGCTTGAAATAACATTAACTTAATCAGATAATAGTCAACTTCCCAAAATCAGTGGATGCACTTCTAATTTAATAGTACGTCTAATTAGCCAATTGAATTTCAATAGCGAAGCGTAGGCCTACCTCGGAGCGGAATTCCTTCTCTACGACACCTACTGTAGCTCCAGGATGACGGGCTCCAACAAGCATAAATGCCGAAATCCATATAAGTTTCTCCAACATTTGCTTCTGAAAGGCTTCCTTATCAAGAACCTGGAAATATATAGATGGCGGTCAAATTTTATCAAGCCAACTGTGAAGGAAAGTGAATTCCTAATTTGAGAGGACTTTGAACCCATCTCTGTTAAACCTTAAAAAGTATCACCCCTAGTAAGAACAAAAACATAAAAAATATATGGAAACTGTGGATGAAGACAGAGTTGAACTACCAGCTGTCAAACTAGGCAGAAGAAATAATTATTTGCAAAACATAAAACCCAAAGAGAGACAAACAGAGAGATAGAATGTAGCGTCTTCATTGTGCATAATTGCATGTGCAACACTTTTATGTCAAACTAGGAAGAAGAAACAATTATTTGCAAAACATAAAACCCAAAGAGAGACAAACAGAGAGAAAATGTAGCGTCTTCGTTGTGCATAATTGTGTGTCCAACATTTTTACAGACCATAGTTACCCTCAGGTTTAAAATTTTAATCGGTCTTTTAACTAGACTTGTTTCAATAACATACAATATCTGATATCAAAACCCTATCCTTTTTACCTTGCAAGAAAGGCCTCCGGCATGTAATCTTGCAGCCACTGCAGATGCCCACTTCCCATAAGCTGCAGTTAGTCCCTCAGGGTTTGTATCAGTTATCCCATCAATAGGAGGTTCACCCAGCTTTGATATGGCAAAATATGCCAAAACTTGATCAGCATCACCTAGACCTTTACTCTGAAACCATGGTTCCAGCATTCCGTTCTGGAAAAAGACCAAATCTGCTAGATTGTTACGATCCATCAATCACATTACACACTTACTCATCACCATTTATTTATCATTCCTATCATGTAAGACCATTTATTTATCACTTAGATTATCATGAATCAAAGTGATAAATCAAAATGATGTAACAATGTGCAATGTGATAATTTCTTGGTATACCTAACAATAAAACTAAACATGCAACTCAAGCTGAGCTATGATGAGCTCGTTTGAGATGGACATCAATATAAAAGTCAAGTCTAGGCACTCTTTTCAGCTCGTCGGTATATTGACCATCTTCGGTAGATAAGATATTAACATCGGAGGAGTATTCATGATCAAATGTTGGGTTGCTCGAGATCAACTCATGAGATATAGAATTCAAGCTTGAACTTAATATTCAAGTCCCGAGTATAATGACCTGATCTTTAACAATTACCAATTACCAGTCCAGCGATTAATAAAAATAGGAAACTGCTAAAATACATCTAAATTGTGAATCGATTTGGTGTTAACCGTCATTGTTGTAATTGAATTATATAAAAATAAAAATAAAAAACTGTAACTTTCCGCATAGGAGCGGTTAATAATCAGATATTGTGGTGGTAATCATACCGCTCCAACGGGACTGAGGAGTGGATTGGAGAACAGCATCAAGATCATCGTTCCTGGTGCAGACCAAAATGGGACCAGGGAAATCAAGCGGCACAGATTCACCTCTCTTCACTATCAAATCATCCCCACTTCCCATCTCTTGCAATGCTCTTCCTACTCTTCCACCGCCAACTATGATGGCCGGCGCCACTATGGCGGCGGTACCCGTGGTCATAGTGGTGGGTGTGCTTGATGATGTTGACGACGCCATAATCTTACAGCAAACCCTGATTCTTGAAGTTGGTTTTGTGCAGTGGTACCAAAGAGAAGAACTAGAGAGAGAAAGTGAGTTGGTGGCCATGGCTCTGCATAATAGCTCTCGTTGAGGACATTGTTTTTCAGTATCTACAGGTTTCGAGAGAGCCACACATTTTCAGCAAGGTCTATCGGTTCCTGCTGGATCCAATCAATTTGCAGCTCTTACAACGGGTCGAATCGGGCTACGGGACCAATATATTGGGGTTCAGCCAGTCAGCTTACCTAAAGCTTTCATGGACCTTTTTAATAAAATTTTATTGAATTTCGGAACTAGAAAGATGCTGTATTTGTTTGACATAGTTTATTATAATATAATTTATAAATTATTTGTTAATTAAAATATATTATGAATTAAAAAAAGTATATATTAATTATTTTTTTAAATAAATTAATAATTTTTATATAGTTAATTTTTAAAAATAATTTATAATCGATTTAAATAATTGGCACCAAACAAGCCGGTTAGCATTTAGACGAATGGTTTAATGCGAGAATTAATGTAATTGTATCATTTTGATTACTTGAAATTGATTGGTAAAATTTAAACTTAATTTAATTTAATGTTTTATTCATATAAATGCAATTATAGTTAATTATTTAAAATAAGTTATTATCTTCGTTCTGAAATGATGACCAAAAATTTTAATATTTTTTTGACATGAATTTTAAAAAGCTTTGAAAACATATATATATACACTAAAAATTTTATAAATTTTTACATTCATAATATATTTATATATTATATTTTTTAATATAATAAAAATATATTAAATATATAAATATATAAATATATTTTTAAATCTTTTTAAAATTCATACTAAAAAAATATCAAAAAATCTTAATTATTTTTTTT
>JAUMHB010001344.1:0-28062 GCA_032359685.1 Pittosporum tobira
TTGTATTTTCGGCTATATCATTTATGACTTGTGTATTTGTAAGACATGGATTTAATAATAAATTGGCAACCCAAGTCAGGGTATGGATGCCCAGATTTGGGGGTGTCACAATTTTTCAAAAATAATAAGACGAGGTTTTGGTCTTATTATTATTTTTAAAAGAGTATGAAATTAAGTTTTGAAAATTTATGATTATTTTTCAAAAAACATGAGATGAAGTTTTGATCTTATTATTATTTTTCAAAAATCATAAGATGAAATTTTGTTTTTATAAACAAATTTTCAAAAATGTATTTTGGAATTATCGGATTAATTATTTTCTTAAGAAAACTTTTTGGAGAAAGTTGGCAAAATTTTTAGTATAAATAAATAATTTTGGAAGAAAGATTTTGCACATCTTGCTCAATTCTCTTCATAATATATTGAGTGTTTTTATAATATTATAAAATTGTTGTGATAAATTATTGAGTGTTACTAAGTTATTTTTGCAAGAGAATTCAAGTAATAATACAATAAACTTCAGGTAATACTTATTTTTATTTTATTTTTGACGAAATAATTTCAACATATATTATACACTTATACAAAACTTGCAAAACATATTTACAAAATTATATTTTATAGATGAAGTCTTCTTTGTAATATTTATGTAAAATTTTCACTTTTACGCTTCCACAAAAAAATTTCAAATTATTATAAAATTTTAAATAAAATTATTTTAATATGGTTCTTAAATCATACAAAATTATTTTATATTATAAATTAGTGTTTGATAAATTTGTGAAACCATTGTCAAAATATATACTTAAATATATTTTCATAATTGATTATATTTTAATATACAAAATAATTTATAGGTCAACTACTTATATGAAAACATTATTTTTTGAATACGCGTTAAAGTAAATAGTAGCATCATTTTGCGTCCACTTGAATGAATATCATTTGACATTTACGTTATATTATCATTTTTTATTGAATAGATTATTCTAACATGAAACACACTATTCAGTTTTGAAACTCTCGATATTGAATATTATATTTGACCTTGAACATATGTTGACAATTTGGACATATGTTGATAATTTGATTGTTGATCAATTGTTACTACTCTTTGAGTAACAATAGTTCATAAATGCATTGATTATATCTTATTAATATTTGGTTACTTTTGTTACAAAAGTTGAAAGTAATATCTTAATTATTTATGTGATATTCAGATTCAGATTTGATTATGTGTGTCGTAGCCTAGGTGGCAAGGGCGTACAGATGTTATATTATTAGCATGTGTGACATAATTACTAAATTATGATTGAATGTGGTCGGAGACAATGACAAATGATATTAGTGACGTTTACATATGTGATAAAGTCAAGCATTTTGGTATATACAGTAATGATATCTTGATTACTGTTTAAATACTAGATAATTTAGACATTCATAATTGCTTATTTTGTGCTTACTTTTCTTATGCAGTTATATTTGAATAGTATTTCATATGTATATATTTTCATTCACACTCAATTTGATGACTTATAAGACTAACGATAATTTTATTTATTTCAGTTATTTTTAGTCATTGTATTTTCTACTGAGCTATTTAATCTCACTCATTCGTCTCATATTCATTTAATGTGTAGATAACTGATAGCGGGGTTATTGGGGGATGAATTAGAGGTCCAATTGCTTAGATGTTTCCGCTACGTACTATTGACTAAAAGAATAATAATTTATGTAAAGTGTGTTGTATAATATTTATAATATGATAGGTTGTACCTTATTATAACCCTGTGTACTTTAAAATATTGTGTATTTGTAAGTTATGATGTTATTAATAAATTGACAACTAAAGTCGGGGTGTGAATTTTCAGATTTGGGGGTGTCACAATTACTATTTCAATTATTATTATTTTTTTAAAATTATAATATCAAATAAATTTTTTTAATTTCATAAAAAATTAAAATATTATAATATAAATGAAACGGAAGGAGTATGTTACACACAACAGAGATTCCTTGAACCTTCTTTTTCCAATAACTACAGTCTTTTTTGTAATTTACAAGGAAGCAAAATATGCATACCGAATAATACTACAAACTTCGCAATGTCCTTCTAAGAGAACTGTCAAACCCTCGGTCAATATCTCTCTTCAAACGCTAGAAAAGTCTATTGGTTAATATAAGTGTTTTAAAACTCGATAAATAAATTTAAGCGGTGAATAGAAAATTTAATGTTTAAATAATTATAATTGAATATTAATTAAACATCAATTATAATAATTTATTTTAAATATTTCATTAATTTAGATATTAAAAAAATTGTCTAAAATTTTATTGAGAATTAAACAAAAATTTTTAGAATAATGGTGAATATTAGCAATAACGACGTACACTCTTGTAGTCCTATGGTAGGGGATTTTGCTCCTCTCTACTACGCTTTATTTTCAATTATATTTAATAAATCAGTGTTTATATTTATGTATCTTTATTAGAGTAATTCAAACTTGTTAATACATAATCAATGATATATAGATTAAACTTACAAAAAATAAGAATGGTTAAAAACATTTTCACCGTTAAATATTGATATAAATTTTCAACTATTGAAAATTCAATAAAATTATATATTTTCGTCAAAATGTAGAAAAATGTCTAATTATTTTCACATTTAAAATAATAATATAACTAAATATTCTAAATTAAGTGATTAATTTTAATTTTAATAATAATGTTAAAATACATATTTTTGTAATGTATAATGTATTAGTCAGGGATAATTGGAAAATAGAGATGAGGCAAAAAGCACTGAATTGAAATTAAGCCCAGCAGTTCTACTGTTTCGTTAGTTCGTGCTCCGATACTATATACTCTTTCTGTGCACAAAAGAATAAGTTTATATATTTTTTTTATTATTTAAAAAAAAGAATTTAATTTATTATTTTTAGTTTATAATTAATTTTTTATCCTCATTTTATGTTACATCAAAATTCTCTTTATCTCTTTATATTATTATAAAATACAATTGCAATGATAATTTTTTTAAAAAAATATACTATGTCCTAAAAAATTAATTTTTTTAATTTATGTATTTTTTATATTTTATTCGTTATTTTTTGAACGGAAAGAGTATTGAATTTAAGAAGCCCATTTCAAATCTACTGGATATTCATTTGAAATTTGCGAAGTCCACTTGTTCGTCGTACCTCCACTCTATTGACCCTTACAAAATATGGTCCAGACCCTTGACTTGTCCACCCCATTCCTATTTATGGAGTAGATGGATAATGAAATTAACAAAAATTGTCGAATAAGATCCGTACATTTTTTTGCCTCACCCCTATTTCTCCAATCTAATTGAGGCCATTAGCTTTTCTCTAACTAAATATAGGATTTCCTATATCTTTCTTAAGCACAAAGATATTATTTTATGTGTAATATTACTTAAATTTTTTTGGAGTTTAAATCTAAAATTAATACTTTTTATACATCTTAAGTGTGCTACAAAATTTGTTCGTGCCTAAACTAATTATTACTTTATTTTTTATTTTTTCTCCATTGATACTTATCTTTCGTTTTAAAGTTTTAATTGGAATTTAAATAGCGTTTTAAGTAATATCTAGTTACTATGGAGTATCACATAAGTAACTAGATATTAGTACAAATTTAAGTAATATATAGACTTTCTAGTTACTATGTAGACCTTATAATTATCACAAGTATTTTACCTTTTCTTTTATTTTTTCTTTTCAACAACAATTTACAATTAAGAAGCCATAAAAACTAAATTTAAATCAGTTAAAATATAAATTATTCCCTTCGTTTCATAAAATTAATTTTTTTTATCAAATTAATTAATTTTAAATTAATAATTAATATTATATTTTAAGTGTTTAAACAAACAAACATTGAATCTAATAATATATTATAATTATAGTCTCACCGCCGCTTATATATCTTTGGAATAGTAGTAAGTTTGATTTAAAAACATATTCTAACTTTAATGGCTAGAAAACAGAAAAAAGTTATACTCCAATTTAATTTCACGCGGAGTAGACCATTAAACGGGTTGGTTAGAAAATAATTATATAATTAACTAGATAATGGAGTAGAAGATTAGGTACGCTGCCACCAACCGAAAACAAAAAAAATGGCAAAAACCTTGGCAGCCTAATCTAGGAAGGGTACACATGATACAAATTTTGATATAAGTGGGCCAAAATGTAATATCTTAAACACTAAGAAATTGAAACAGATATTTACATTAAAAAATATATTTTAAATTCTAATTGGCTAGTTATATGAGTGAGTGACTAATACTTCCACTCTCTTTATATGGACTTAAAACCCCTTTCCTCTTTCACCCCCGTTTCATTTTAGCGGTCTTCGTCAACTTGTTCCACCACAGTTAAGCCCTTAGTATGTTGAGTAGTCATCAAGTAGCTTCAACAAGCAATAGCCAAGAAGATGAAGATGTTGAGCATAACAACATCAGAGATATCCATGCCCTAACGCCACCACACCCTCCTCCGGCCATCCGTCCCAGCCGGAGAGAAACTTGGGAAACGAGTAGCCATCGTTCGTCAGCTTTATCGGTTTCAAGTACCGATGGCGGTTCGATTGAGAATTTTACTACTGTAAGTAGAGAATTCAATGCACTAGTTCTTGCAGGGTCCACTGTAGGAAACAATGGCAGTGAAAATGACTCCTTAGCTAATGATAGTAATTACAACTTGGGTCGGATCCGGGAAGAAGAGGAAAACCCTCTGGCTATTGTACCGGATAACGGTTATCCGATGGATCCTCTACCGTCTCCTAGACGTGGCGCCGGTAGTGTTTCATCCATGAACAGTAATCATGGCGAGGTGTCGGTACAGAGTGTGAAGAAGGAGGAGGTGGAGATGAAGATTTCTGCGTGGAAAAAAGCGAAGATCGCCAAGATTAATAATCGGCTTAAGCGTGAGGATGCGATAATTAATGGTTGGGAGAGTGAGCAGGTCCAGAAGTCTACTTTACGGATGAAGAAAGTTGAGGTAAGTAGGAAAAATTGCAGTCAATTTAATCAATTTATTTGTTATCTTATGCTGTTTTGCTACGATGTAGTCAGTTTTCTCTATAAAACTGAGTATACTTTAATCATCACATGAATCTATGAGCAAACTTAAAAAATATATACAAAAAATAAAAAAAATACAACAAAAATATTTATGTTACATTTCTTAGTAATGAAAGATTTGGGATTAATTTATGTATTTTGCTGTTCAATTAAGAGTTAAGACTATGGATTTGCAAGGACTCTGTACTAAAGTAAACCGATACACTGACATAGTAGTATGTATAATATTTTATTCATTTCACAAATACACTCTCATGTGTAACAATAAAAATTATTTTTCAAGCAGCGCGCAACATATTTCAAATTATGATAATGACGTTATACGGTGATGAAGTTACTATCATGTCACCGGTATTTTCTGGAAACAATCATGTCACGGTTATTAAACTTATACTATTTGGAAAAAACATGAGGGAAAAAATAACATCCGTAAAAATTATAAATTTTATAAATGAGACTCTTATTATGTGGAACGGATGAAGTAAAAACAGAGTTTTACTATTTTTTTTTTTGTTCATGTAGAGAAAGCTGGAGGAGAAAAGAGCAAGAGCCCAGGAAAGAATGCAGAATGATATAGCGAAAGCGCACAGAAAAGCAGAGGAGAGGAGAGCCTGTGCAGAGGGCAGGAGAGGAACAAAAGTGGGCAAGGTTTTTGAAATAGCAAACTTGATGAAAGTTGTGGGAAAAGCACCACCCAAGCGTTCTTTTTTCTAGTGCATGCCCCTATGCTGTTATGATACCCTCCCCCTATATATTTTCCAGATAATTTATTGTACTAAAATCAATTAAATTTACATTTTGAATTCAAGTGATGTATCCTCAAAGTATAGATTTTACGAGGTTTAGTTCTATGTTCTTAGTAAGCAGAGGTACTTTGGAAGGAGTTCTGCATCCATTTTTTTTGAGGTGCGTGTGCTAGAATTTTCATAATGTTTAATGAGTGATGTTCTTTTAAAATCCCTCCTAATGAATGGAGAGTCTGTTTTAAAATCGTTCGCTCTGCGCTCGGTCCGATAATATCCTTTGCCTTGCTTCCCAATCTTCCTTTTTCTAATCGGAGGTAGCAAGCCACTCCACTCTACTGGTACAGATAGAAGGTTGCTTACCAATAATGGAAGCCATTTCAGAATGCTAAGGGTATGTAAAAATGCGTTCATGGTACTTCTCCTAAAATTCAAATTCAATGTGAGTTTATTTACGTTCAACTTGATACAAGAAAAACGTATTTTAAAAAATATTTCCTCGTAAGACGTTTTTTAAGAAAATGGTTTCTTAGTAAAGCTGAAAATTAGGTTGAAAATTTATTTTTATATTTGGTTTTCAAAATAAATTTAACAATTTTATTATTTTAAACTAATATAAGTATATTTTAGTTTTTTTAAGATAAAACTAAGTTCTTACAATGAAACTTTGAATTTATTTGTTTATATATATAAATTATTATTATGATATAACAATAAGAATATTCATACTTTATTGGAAAAAATTTAATAAGATAGTGGTTTTGAAGATTTTTAAAAATAAAAAAATATTAAAATTTAGAAAATATATGTGTATAAATAATTCAATATGAAAATGTTAATTATGCATATATTGTGAAAATAAAAAATAATTGTATTTATTTTAAAAATAAAATAAACAAAAAGATGATAAGAGTGATTAAATAAAAGTGTTATAAATCAAAACATGACTTACGAATTTAAATCCGTAAGTCGTTTTCCTGAAATAACAAAGAAATTTTCTGTTGATTGAAAAATAATTTTCTATTGATTGAATTTTCCCTAACGTACTAAACACTGAAAATCTGCACAATAATAATTTTATGGGGACTAAAATTAAATACAAAATGATGTGTTCGTTCGTTGGTGATGATGGGCCAAAAATTTCATTTAAGACAAAAAAATATCAAGGTCTCGATCATAAATATTGATGGAAATCATTCCAAATTAGGGTTAGGGTTCTCATCTTAGCCTAATTAGGGCAACGTGACATTCCACGTGGCAACTCACATCACCGGTCATTCCCAAATCTTGGTGACCTGTCTCACCCAACGAGGATCGAGCCCGACTCTCTGTCACGGAAGGAGTTTGCATCCATTTCTGTCCGGTCGGACCAACACCGTCAAGGACTTTCAAATTATGCGTCTGGAGCTCAGGTCTTCCAAGCTAATAGGCCAAATTCATCCCAGTGATTAGACCAAACTCAACCTGTTCCGGGTCCAGTGGCCCAAAGACCATAAACAAGTTCCAAGACGATGTCTAATCAGCCGCCTAACTCTAATAGCCTTGTCAACTCAAGGAAATCACACCACACCTACTTTATCGGGCTGCGGGTCAAGACAAATTCTATAAATACCACATCATTTGCACAAATGAGGGGCCCCCCGCTAAAAAGAGAAAAAAGAGCCAAAACTCTACTCAAATACACTCAAAAAACTCTCGGTATACATCTCCCTCTCTATCTTAAATTCATATTATCACCTTAATATCTCCACTAAATTAAGTATCGGAGATGGGAACGAGAAAACAAATCCTCGTGTTGCTCGTATTTCAGGTGAACCCATTATTGCCGACGTGTGCCCAACTGAAAGTGAAATTTAAATTTGATTAACGATCGAGTTGGTCCCAACAAATATTGAGCGTCTTTAATTATTAAACTGAGACTTCATTGTTAATCCCATTAACATTGGGCTGCAATATTCTCTACAATGTCATAAACAAATCATGAGTATGTGAATTAGTCTAAGCAGTAACATTGGCTGAAAGATACGAGGGGTTTGTAAAAGAATATTGTGGGAGGCCCTTAATTTCAAAAGTGTTAGTTTTTTTTTGGTTGTTTTTCCTAATTGTAGTTGGTTATCCAAACCTACTAACACGTAGTTTGTTTAATGAAAAACATGTTTGTGTGTTGGAGATAGTTTTGACAAATAAAACTTAACAAATAAAACCAAAATAATAGGATTAATAAAAAAGAAAAAGGGAAAAAAAAAAAAAGAGAGAAGGTAAGAGGTCCATCTAGCTGACAACCGCTGGGGAAAAGGATTAGGTGGTAATGCTCAAGAGTCAGGACGCGTTAACCTATCAAATGGCTAATCAAAAAAGCGTTATTTACAATATTGTCCATATCAAATTGCTCCCTTGCAGATTTTTATATTCTAAGCATGTCGGACAAGTTTTCGACAAACATATAATAAAATATTTTTTGTATTAATAATAAGATAAAAATATGAATAGCACTCTAACATTTGCATTTATAGTTATCTAACATTTTAGACTTTCAACTGTTTTTTTTTTTTTGTATACTCCTAATTTTTTAAAGTGTAATTATCCCGTTTAAAAAACCAATCATTGGTTACTATAAATAATTTAAAATACAAATTATGGGGTACAATTCATATTTATGTGTAATAATAATTATTCGTATATTATTGACTTATTGCTAGTAAATTAAGATATTCTGTGTCAGAGTATATAAAACGACTCTCATGCTAAATGGGTGGGTCTTTTCTTATAATGCAGATTGTTGTGGGTTGTGGATTTGGAGTATGCTGGAATTTGTATTATTTTTGGGTTTTAATCAAAGTTGGACATTTTGTTGATTGAACAAAAAAAAAAAAAGAAAAAAGCCACAATAGTCAGCAAACCCAAACCGGCCGAAAGGGCCCAAACCCCTTCACGAATCCAAAAGTTAGAGCTCAACCCAAGATATTGGTAAGTTAATTACTCGTTTATTGAAAAAACTAAATTCGTTATTTGATTTCGAAACTCAACCTCGACGACTTGAGTAAAGAAACTTAATTAGTTTATTACTCGACGACTTGAATAAAACTTAAACGTATTTTTATTTTAATAATCTAAATTTATTTTAATCTATTAACCTCTAACAACATAAGTTAACATAAAGTTAAATCATATCTTCTCTAAATCCCTCTTTTCATATATATATATATATATATATATATATATATATACTAAAATTTATTAGACGTTCAAACACCATCGAATATTCAAGAAACCAGATTAATCAAATGGAAAACACCATCGAATGTTCAATTTGCAAAAGTACTTATTTAATTCAATGACTTTTCCATGCTTCTGTAACTCAGGAAAATCGTGCATGAGCTTTGTGTTTGTTTAAGGACTTAAAACCCACTTAAGTAATTGAATTGCTTCCTCATAAATTAATCCCCCAATTTATTTATTTATTTGTTTTTGGCTTTCCTTTTTCTCCAAAATCACTAAGTTACTGTCTAGGATTCTTCTTCGGATTGTCAGGTATGAAATTAGTGTCGTATTTTCAGTGTTTTTTTTTTCTTTTCGAATCAGACCAAATAAGTGAATAGATTTGAATGCTTTTCAGGAATAAAATTGAAAAAAATATTATTGTTGTTAATGACAATTGAAAATGAAAAAAATATGACAGAAATAACAATATATATAGAATTGTTGTTAACTAACTTCTGTATTAGACCGTGTTTGGTTGGGGACCATTTTGGATATATAACAATATATATAGAATTTTATCCATTTATATTCTATACGAAAGGGATGAGGGACTAGATGTTTTTATTAGTCCTTCATCATTTTTATTGCTTACTACTAGCTTGACTTAATCAAACATTTTTTCATATATTTACTGTTAACATAACTCTGAAATTCATTTTTCAACACCAGATATAGAAATGTATTGTCACTCCCATTTTAATAATAAATTGATAATATTATTATGTTTAATCTATAATTTTTTTAAATTAATAAAAATAACTATTTTAAAAATAATTTATTTTTAAAAATAAATTATAATAAACTCCAATAATTAATTTCAAACTGGGCCAACATACCTTATTGCTTTATTATTGGGTCGCTATCATCCCCCACGTGGGCACCGCGAGAGTTAAAAAAGCCAATTTTTTATTCTCTATTTATTTATTTTTTTTATTTAATATTATTTAAAAAATTTATTAAATATAAAATAAAATAAATAAATATAAATAACTGTTAAATTATAATTAAAAATAGAAGATAGAAGATGCTTTTTAACATACACAATACAAAAATGTAGCAGTCGCTAAAAGTAGCTCATCTTTCGGTTTTGAAATTTAATCTCTAAGATATTAAATTTGAAAATTATTTAATATATATAAGTAAATAAGCTTATGTTATTTTATTTAATTTAATGTAAATTAAATAATTTTACTTAATTTATTAATCCATAAAATACAGCCGTTCAAATATATAATTATTAGTTGGAAAATACGAACGTTTTATTTTTATTATTTTTTGTTAAAATTCAGTCTCAGAGAAGCAGACAAAACAAGAAAATGACTTATTTATAATTTTGATCACAAAATATATTTATTTTTGGAATTAAAATATTAAAATTTTAATTTTGATAAATCAAATTTTAATATTATAAATCAGTACAAATTAAATTTTTCAATACAAAAAAATTAAATATTTATCTTAAACCAAACACGTGACTTTTATAAATAAAAGCAATATTGTAATGTAAGGAAAATTTGGTCTTTTCATGTTATAGATCACAGACAAGACGAAGAAGACGGACAAGATCTTCCATCACGGTGGTAACGGTCACTGACCTCAACCACGCTGACATTGATGGATTCCTCCCTCCGGAGCTCGGCCTCCTCCACATCAACTCCAATCGTTTCTGTTTCGCCGTATCCAACAATTGAACTTGAATAACCATTTTTATTTCGGTATGAGAAGACCCATTTTTGTTCTTGGCTACCCTAGTGGGATGCTATGAAACCGAATTTTTGAATTTGAACCCAAGAAATGAGGCAGGGAATTGACATTGTTATGATCGACTCTCGGTTGTGTTTGATTTCTGTATATGAAAGGAATTTTTTGGGTGATTTTTAATCTAATTTTCGCACGATTTTCAACCAAAACCGAAGTATGGTCGGAGAAGGTCGACTCCGATCATGGCGGGTAAGCCATGGCCGAAGAAGATGAAAATGGAGTTAAGATTTCTTGTGTTTTAAGCCGAGGGGAAGTAGTATTCGTGGTCCTTATTAATCTTTTTCACACAAAACTGGTTTTACCCTTCAATTTTTGTCGCATATGTGCGTGTGTGATGGTAGGTTGGGATGCCAGTCGGAAGTGGGGGCTGACGGACTGTTAGGCGGGGGAGGGCCTGATGACCTCCTTCAAACGCTTGAAGCTTCTGTTTGAGCTCGACCTCAGCGACAACCGATGGGTTTGTTTTATTGTTATGCAAAAAAGTCTCTATTCCGATAAAGAAAAAATATTTTGGCAGTCTCAAGTTTAATTTATATAAAATTAATATGTTAAAATTTGATTTTTTTAAATTAAAAATTAAAAATTTTAATTTTAAAAGTAAATATATTTTAATGTTAAAATTATAAATAAGCCCAAGAAAATTGAATTTCACGAAAAGAAAAAATAAACCAAATAAGCTAAGCCCTTGTGCAAAAGCCACCACCTCTCGCCCTTCTTTATTTTTTCTCTCTAAATCTAAGTCATTCTTCTCTCTTCCTCCAAAATACGAGAATGCTTCCTAAAGTTTCTTCCAATTCCCTCTTCTTCTACCACTCTTCTGCTTTTTATCATCATAATTTTGTTCTGCTCTGATTTATAGAACTCGAAGCTCGGACTTGGTCTAATTCAACAACAATCTTCTTCTTTTGTTAAAATTAATAGTTTGATCCATTTATGTGATAAAATTAATGGTGGGTTGTTTTCAATATCCCTTTTGTATTGATTTTGTTAGCTCTAGTGCATTATTTTGTGTATATAATAATTTTTATTTTTGTGTCTTCGTACTGGATTTTATGGTTTCAGAGAAGGTGCAACAATGTGTTTCTGTAGATTATGATTTTTATATACCTTTTCTTGGTAATTAACGTCTGAATTTTGGATTTTTATGTTTATTTTGGTTTTTATATTGTTCAAGATCAGATTTTTAGGCTTTTAACTTGATGGGGTTTGAAAGTTTCCATTGTAATATACTAATTTCTGTGCATTACGTGTTAAAGTTAATACGTTATTCAAGATCTTGAGTATGGGATGTGTTATGATATCTTCACCCGTCATGTATGTTGATCAGGAATCATAAACTGGATAATTATTTATATCTATGGTGAGTTTCAGATATTTAGTAAAATATAACTGTGAAATATATTTTGATTAGAGTGATCTCCTTGTTGTGATCTAATTGGTATGGGCTGTGGTAATTAGGGGGAAGCTGCAGCCTTCTCGGTTGATGATGTGCAGGAGGATTTTCCAAATGTGTTTGATCTGAAATCTAAAGGCCACCAAACAGCTACAGTTATTGGGAGTAAAATAGTATGGTGTTCCATATCACTTCTTTTATTTATGTCTTTCTTATTTACTACTCAACCAAGACAGGTTTCCTCATCATTGGAATTTTGCTTCCATGCTTTAAACAGTATGTGATTGGTGGGACTGATGACGTAGAAAAGACCTTTGGAGTTCGTATATTTGACAAATTTAAGGGTGAATGGTGAGTTTATATTCTAGACATAAAGCTGATGCCAGCATACATCAGTTTTTTTATGAGTTTACCTGATCTCTGATACATTTTTCAGGGTTACTCCCACTGTTTTGGGAACAAAACCCAAGCCATTTAAGGGCCATTCAGCTGTGCTCTTGAATGAAGAGCGGATATTGGTGGTGAAGGAGCATTCCACCTTTGCCGACTGCATCTGGTTTCTAGAGGTTGGTGATAAAAAATAAGAAACTTTAGATTAGTGTGATCAGAACTTTGTTTCTATAGCATCTTAGGCCAAATTAATACCCCTTCTGTTTCACGAAAGAGTCCCAATTCGAAAAATTTGCAAATATTAAGATTATATAGTTTAGTTCCATGTTTATACTAAAACCAGTAAATAGTTAGTTAGGCTGTAGTGGCATAATAATCTCATTGTGATGATACACTTGTGGATATTATGTCGTTTTAGTAGAAATAAAACCCTTTTGTTGGAACAATTCTTTTTGGCATTTGGGATGACTTTTGTTGAATGAATTAACGGAGGGAGTTTCAGTTCTGTGAGGGAAACAAGTGTTTGTTCTTTCACTTCTAAAGTGTTCTTTGAACTTGTCTAATTGATTCTCGAGTCCTGCCTTGCCTTTTCTTGGCATCTTATGTTAAAGCCTTCTTTTTATATTATTTTATTGAAAGGTGGACACACAATTTATTAGGGAGCAGAACAAGAATTTTGAAACAGGGGTGGTTTCTTGGAGTAGGGGAGTTTTAGGTGATACTGAGAAGCCCATAGTTATCAGTGGCCCTTCAGGAGTAGGCAAGGGTACATTGATATCTAAACTGATGACAGACTTTCCAACCATGTTTGGGTTCTCAGTGAGCCACACAACCCGTGGTCCAAGGGAGAAGGAGAAGAACGGCATCCATTATCATTTCACTGAACGCAGTGTTATGGAGCAGGATATAAAGGATGGAAAGTTCTTAGAGTTTGCGTCTGTTCATGGGAATCTTTATGGAACCAGTGTAGAAGCAGTTGATGTGGTTGCTGATGCAGGGAAGGTATATTTGGTGTGTGTGTGTGTGTGAGATATATATATATATATATATATTTAAATTCTTTGTTTTGAATGATGCAGAAACAACGTTACCAATGAGATTGTTGTCATATATGAGATTACTTCTTGATTATGTAAACTTAAAGTAGTTGGTGTTATTTGATGTAGAGATGCATCCTTGACATTGATGTTCAAGGGGCAAGGTCTGTGAGGGCTACTTCTCTTGAAGCAATCTTCATCTTTGTCTGCCCTCCTTCATTCAAGGAGCTTGAGAAGCGTCTTCGTGCAAGGTGAGCTGAATTAAAGCTTGAAACGTTGAGTGATATTGCTTTTGCATTCCTCTTTTCGTTAATAATCGTTTTTACAATGTTTTAACAGGGGGACTGAGACAGAGGATCAGATCCAAAAGCGGCTCCGAAATGCCAAAGCAGAGCTCGAACAAGGAAAACAGCCTGGCGTCTTTGATCATATGTTGGTAAATGATGACCTGGACACTTGCTACGGGAGTCTTAAGGTGATACTTGCTCCCTGGAATATGATTGATGAGCTGAAGTTACTTTTTCAGTAAATTTTTGATAACTTTAATTTATTATAGCCCATATGATTCAGAAACTCTTGGGTCTTGACGGATTTGTCAACTCTACCTATAAATCTTGTAAGTTTTCTATCAAGATTTTATATACCCACAGACACAATTTTATATAACTATAGACTATTTTATCTTTTATAATTTGTAAATATCTGATGGAGCTTTTGAATGCTGGTTCAGCACCGAAAGTAGCCTATCTTCCTATGGACCATTCAGTATCAAAAATCGATGAGAAGATCTTGATAACATGCACCACCGGAAAACTAGAAAAAACATCTGAAAACTCGTAAGTTCTTTACTGGTATCGAGTGCCTCATGAATACCTAAAGGACAGGTTTAATTGTGGATCCTTAATTTGCAGGATTCTCCTGGATTTGTCATCAATCAAAGGAGGAGCACCAGCTCGGACAAGAGGTCTTAACATTTATCAAGGGTGTCATTAGGGGTGAACAACTGAGCTAATGTCTTTATAACCCCCTGCCCTGTCTTCGATTCTAACGTAATTTATTATTTTACATTTTTGATTGTTTTATTTATTATCATTTAAAGAGGGAAAGTTACGAAGTAGTTTAATTTGTCTGCCCTCATTCTTGGTTTGAAAACGAAGATGATTTTAATTTAGTCTCTCATTTCTCACTTCATTGTCCGGAAGAGGGAACCCTCTAACATGATTGTGACTTTCTTGAGTCGGTCAGTTGGCATGTGTATAGGCCACGTTACATTGTCTTAAATAAAGGGTGTCTGTTTTCGGCTTGTGGAGAAGTTCAACCTTACGAGTGTATCGTACGAAGTAGGGAACCTACCTACTAAAGGGGTCACTACAAATTTTGATATGCAGAGAAGGGTACACTCTTCTCAAATTGGAGATTGTTATTTTTACCTGTTGAATAAACTTAAATTCCAAAAGTAGAGATAAGTTTCGATTTTAATATTATAAAATATCATAAAAATTTTAATTCATTATCTTATTATAAATATTTATGAGTATTACACTATCTTTAAAAATAAATTATTTTAAAAAATATCAAATTATAATGGGGTATGTAAATACAAAATTTTATAATCGATAGAGATTTTCTGTGTTCTCATTTGTGTTTTTGGTGTGCGTTTTGTATTGATGTTGTATATATGCCTAAAATTATATTTTATTTTTTCTATGCAAATTCATAATAATTGATTTAGAAAATGATTCAAAATGAGTCTTAAAAGAATAATTTGTTATATTAAAATAAAGTATAAAAGAAGCAATTTCCAGACTGATAGCCACCAACATGGTCAACCCAAAATCCCTTTTCTTGATGTGGAAATTGATTATGGTACGTGAGTCAAGAGAGTGCCAGATGGCCACGCCAAAGGCGGGTTCAAAGCACATAGATAGTTTTAAAAAAATATAATTTTTATTCTAAATTTATATAGAAAATTAATTTTTTAAAATGATGTAAAATTTTATCTATAATTACAATAAATTGATAAATTATGAAAATTATAATATTTTATAATACTAAATTTTTAATTTTGAAACTTATCAATAAAGAATAAACTGTATCTAATTTTAAAATAGAAGTAGTATAAGATAAATTTAAAAATGAGAAAACAAAAAGAAAAAACCCTTAGGTAATGGTCTTTTTGCTTCCAAAAATCATCCACAATCACATAAGTCACAACCACCCTTTGTTAATTATAGGAAGTCATTGCTTATTGTTAGGTATTTAGTTATTTTTCAGTCTATAAATGTAAGCTTTCAGCTTCTCGTTTAATACAATAAATAAAAATTTAGTTTTTCTTTGCCCTTCAACGAAGAGAGTTTGTTTAATATCCGCAATTATTCCCTTTATTTTAAAATTTAGGATAGTTATCCTTTTTCAGAACCTTTTGAAACTAAAGATACATTTCCTGTTATAAACTGTAGTTAAGCACAATTCATTACTCTGCAATGGCTTACACACTCATATAGTCATATATGTAGTGCGGGAAAAATGGCATATTGCCCATTTAAAACAATTGCATAGGGACTGCGGATGCTTAAACCATACATTGCTACTTGCTTGCATGCATTCCTGCCCCTTTGGAGTTGCAGTTAGCCTCACTATCAACAAGGGTCAATTCAAGTGAAAAAATGAAATTAAAAATAGTTTCCATTTCTGATGTACCTCATTCTGTATCTGATCCCAATTCCTCTTCTTCCACTGGTGAATATCGACGAGCAAAAGGAGGTGGCGGGGGATCAACAGCTGATGCGCCCTCTAATACGTTCACCACCTCCCCCATTGAAGGCCTCATTCGTTTATCAGCCTGCAAACACCAAAATGCAAGTCTCAACGAGCGCTCCAACTCATCATAATCCACCCCACCTTCAATTCTTTTATCAATTATGCTCTCGGACTGAGCACCCAACCAATTTTGATAAGTCCACTCGGCAGTCTCATCATTTTGGACTCCACTTAACAATGCTATCACCATCTTCCCAAAATCTCTAACATCAATCTCGGCACATCCAGCATTTTTTATTTTCTCCACACCCCCTAGCCCAAACTCGATCACTTTTGCTTCTAAAGAATCATCCAGAATCACAGTTTCACAATTTAAGTTTCCATGGCATATAAATTCTCTACACTCCGTGTGCAAGTAGAAAATTGCCCTTGCCACATTTGTTATAACACCCATTCTCTTTTTCCAAGTCAATCTACTGCACATTTTTGGATCTTCCAAACACTTCCCTAGTGTGCCATTCTTGGAGAACTCGTATACCAAATATCTATGACCTGGCTCGCAACAATAGCCCTCCATCTTCGTGAGGTTCTTGTGATGAATGCTTCCTAGTTTTGAAGCTGCACTACGAAACTTTCTTTCTTCGATATTATTTATATTCACGACTCTTACTGCAATAGGCTGCTTGTTTGGGAGTACCCCTTTAAACATATAAGGTCCCATTTGGTTCTTGAAATTACCAGTAATTTCCTTGATTTCCATGTAGGATAACATGGTAAAACTTTTCAAATAAGCTGAAGCAGCTGTAGGCCTGAAAGGGTTTCTTCTTTTGAAAATGTAAAAGCCAACTCCCAACTGAATTACCAGAAATGTCACAAATGTCCCTGCTACCACTCCGATCACACAAGGAACGCAAAGTTTGTAAGACTTATTTGGCGGATAATATTGTGACGAGGATGGTGGAGGTTTGGGGGTCATGGGAAAGATTGCAATCGGATCCGAACAACTCTTAACAAAAGAAATTGAACTTTCAGTGGGGCCCGAGTAACCACTGATGTACTGGGTTTGCTTCATTAGGCATTGTCCACTACCATTATTTGTGAATGTAGCAGCCGTGCAAAGTGGTTTTTCTTGACATAAGCTTTTGCACATCAGCGAACTGGTAGCATACAAGATCGTTTCATTTAGTGAATAAATACCATAGAGCAAGGTGTGCTCATAGGTAACCATAGAGGAACCGGATTTACAACTCTCTCGATATGGAACCAAACATTTTGAACTAGATTCACTTGCATTTGTAAATGGACATTTGCAAACTGGAGAGCCTGATGAGTTGAAGACACATATGCCACATAGGCCACATGTAGCATAGACATTGCACTGATTGCCAATGGCTTGCCAAACTGATCTCCATGTTTTTAAAGCTTCTATCCATGAGTATATTCGAAGATTTCCGTCAACATCTAGTCTAAGAATCCGAAATTTTACACCTGGATCATTGTGATCTTCCCCAAATACTGACCACACGGGTTCGGATCTATGGCCAAGAAGTTGAAGGGTTCCGTCAGCAAGAAGTAAAGCTCGGGCAATTTTTGGAGACTGGGTTCTACTCGTCCAATAAACTACATTGCTTTCCCACATGAGTCGCAATTCCCCCAAACTACTGAACTTGAGACTATAATAACTGGACATGGAATTCCGGCTGGCAGCTCGAAGGGTTTGGAAAGAAGACAAATTCTGTCCCGGAAGAAGGGTGTCAAATGGAGTGTCAAAGCTTTGCCAAACAATGTCTTTGTGTCCATTCAGCAGGATGAGATTGCCATTGTCAGAAAGAAGAGCTGACTTAACCGATGAGTGTCCCGTTTTGCTTGTCCAAGCGATGGACCCCATTGCAGAATTGAATAGAATGAGTTCTCCGTCTCGGGTAAGCTCGAAATAAGATTTGTCTCCAACTGTGACGTCACCACCGGCAACCCAAACCACTATCTGTTTACTAGTTGGGATAGAGAGCGAATTGAAATGGATACCAACGCTATGCTTATTAGAGCGGTTGAAGAACCCGATTGCAAAATCACCATTCGAGGAAACCCACAAGTTTTTTCCCTCTACAGAAATTCTTGAACCCAATTGAATTTGTGAAACAACCGCCGGAATGAGCACAAACACAAGGAAGATATTGAGAGATGACCTCTCTTTCACAAGCATATCTGGATACGCTTAAAAATGCAAATAAGCTACAAAGACCAGTAGACAATTCTGGACTCTGCGTATACACAATACACAACAAAATTAATTAATCTCATTTCCATAATTATTATATGCAGTCAGGTCATGAGGCAAAAGGAATCAAATCAATGGAAATGAGAATTTTAACAAGGCCTGCTGCAAACAGTTCTGGAAATTTTAACAAGGCATGCTGCAAACAGATGTTATGGAAACATTGTTTGAGAAGTTTTAATAAGGCATGCTGCAAATATACAAATGATAGTGATTGTAGATATAATTCAATGTAACATTCAGAAACGGGTACCTGAAGTGACATTCAAAAGCCCTACAAATTCAAGACTTTGAGTTGAACTGGATTACATTTAGGCCTGCATAATAGAATTTACATGTGAGAAATGAAGGATTTGATGATTGAAATGAAAGGCATACAACAGTTCGATGCTGGTCCATCAAAAAATTGACTGTGTATACACACACAGATACAGATGGAGTAATTGATAGACTTTGAACCAAATGGGTCCCAATTTAGGTAAAAAAAAAAAGTTTTTGAGCGTATAATCACTTTCAGACCTTGAAAGTAACAGTGTACCTTGTTGGGGAATGGATTACGGGGAGTTATAATTTCAAAATTCAAGACTAATAGAATTGTTTGACATAATTTATTTTATAACAAGAAAAATTTAAAATTTATTTTATAATTAAAAAAAATTATTAAAAAAATTATTAAGTAATTTTTTTTAAATAAATTAACAGTATAAATTATATTTAATTTATAGTTTTTTTAAAATTAATAAAAATAAATAATTTTAAAATAGTTAATTTTTGAAAATTAACTGTAATCAGTTTATTGAAACTGAAACAAACGTGCCTAAAGATATTTTAAAACATGAAAAACTCAAAAAGCATGTGTGTGTATATAAATGCTTGTATATGAACTTTGAGTATGAACCCTAGATGCCAGATGGATTTGAGCTTAAGGCGGAGACAATGAGAACGCACTAAAAATTGGACCTTTTTGAAGATTAAAGAAGGTTCGACACTGAGGTTAAAACTAATGAAAAAGATTTGACTCACCATTAAAGATAGCATGAGTTGAGCACATTTCTGTGTTGAATGCATTGTTGCTGAGGATGCCACCGGAGACAGCCGGAGAGTAAAGATTCCGGTGAGAAAGTCCGTCATATGTGAAACTGAAGAGAGAAAGGAGACTGAAGATAAAGGTTGCTCAGGAACATGGGTGTCGTCTCGTCATTCTCGTGGACTATTTGACTTTTGTGACTGTTGTCTTTTATTTTTAGTTTTAAAATGGTACATAAGGAGTAACTTGTAGTCTAGTACAACAAGATTTCAATTTATTTATTTATAATAATTATTTTAATATTTGTAAGTCAATTATTTTTCTTGAAAGCTGACAACAGGTTGGACTTTTAAATTTTAATAGGACTTAAGTCTTGAGTGTCAGGTGAATATTTGCCAGAATAGGGGCCACCCCTTCAGCTTCAACTCAGTAGTAGTATTGTATTATCTCGGATCAAAATAAGAGATGTTAAATAGTAACTGTTGTATTGGCCCCTTAAAACAATTTATTTTAAAATAATTTATAATTTATATATTAATTAAAATATATTATGAATTAAAAAATATTTATTAATTAATTTTTTAAAATAAATTGACAATATTATTATATTTAATTTTTTTAACTAAAAAAAATAATTTTAAAATAATTAATTTTTAAAAATAAATTATAATTAATTTAAATAATTGATAACAAACAAAACTTTGACTAGTTTTCAGCTCTGATAAAAAAGATTGCACAGTCTTTCCGTCCTAACCGTCTTTCTGTCCTAAAAAAAGTACACAATTTTTTAAAAAAAATATTACAATACAAAAATAAATAAATTTAAATAATTTATATTTATAAAATACTTATTTATATGAGATTATTTAAATTTTAACTGAACTAGATTTTTCTCTGCTCATCAAGTCAGAATTTTTCAAATTTACCAAATTTTGTTGATTATAACATTTTTTTCAACACAAGAAAGTATATCGGACGACCTAGGCACCTACCGACTCCACTGTACTTTTGACCAATCTGACTATATTTCATTTTTTACTTTCTAATTTATTGGTGTAAATAAATCAAATTGAATCAAATATTAACGTATTTAGATCCTACTCTTATATTTAATAAATTTGAAATAAAATTTGTATATGTCTCGTTTAGCTATCGAATTAAGACCGAAGTTTTCAAGTGAATATCAATACAAAAAAATAATTTGATAAAATTTAAATAATTTATCGAACATTAAAATGTGCACATATTATATTAGTTAATATTTTAAATCGAACTTTTAACCAAACAATCTCGAATAAATATAAAACCGTTTGGATTTATTTACAGTCTTATCTTAATTATATTCAATGTTTTTGTTTGTCTCTTATTATTTTAAATGTGTCAATTTACTTCATAGAAATTATATTTTGTGTTAATATGCACTACCTTGGAAAAATCATCGAAGTTTTTAAAGTCGTCTTACATATACGTTTCACGTGACGTGTAAATAAGAATATAATTGTTAAAAAACAAATTTAAAAATATCAAGTTAAAAATTTGAGCACTTAATTCTTAATAGAAATGATTTTTAAGATGTCTAATTTCGACCTTAACAATTTTAAAATATTTTTTTAGTGTTTATACCCTTATTTACTGTTAAATATTATTATTTATAATTAGATTAAATAATTTTTTATTACCAAAAATATTTGATTATTAAATTTAATATATTTATACAAGATATAATTTTTCAATATAATTCATATATCAATTGTATAATAATATTATATATTTTTTTTACGTAATATCAAAATTTTAAATTTTTAATCCGCCAAAATATTTATGCGAAAACCTTAAATTTTATTATTATTCTAGCTATTGTTTAATATATCCTCGAAAATCTCCTTTCCGTCACTGCCTCTGAGAATTTCACCCCGTTGGCCGTCATCCAAGTGTTGTGCTACCTGCTCCGATTTTGGAAAAATGGACGCCAGATCCGGAAAGCTCGCGGGATGACGGCGTGAATTTTTCTTCTCCATCGGTCAGCAGTCGTCGGGAATTTATCCTTATGATAAGTTCCTTATGTTCTCTATTTGGAGTTTTGCTCTGTTTCATTACTTCAATAACAGTAGAGTTTTCCTCCAAAGATGGTTGGCAGCTTCGATCCACTGTTGATTAATTAGGAACTTATTTTCTTCCACGGCCAACTGAGATTTCTCTCTTCTTCCAAATGGGTCAATTTCGGTTGAGCACGTGGCCCCCACTTGCTTGCTTCGCCATCTTCCACACCAAGTTCTATTCATCTTTACCATTTCTCCATTAATTGAAATTTAAGAATTTGAATCTTGTTAATATAGTTTCTTAGGGCACCGTTATTTAGGTGTTTTTTAAAAAATAAATAACAATTTTTTTTATGCCTTGTGTACTTGAAGTCTGAGTCATGTCGGACTTTTAAGTTCGAGTCTTTTGAGCCAAAGCCTTTGGGACGAGCTATAGAAACATTAGTATTACCTTAAATTAATTTATTTTGATCGGTTTTTTTTATTTTTTTTTGTATAAATTTTAAAATATTATGTTCATGTTTTTTGTTTGAACGTTTTGCAATGATAAATTTTTAAATTTTTATTAGTTGAAACTTATTTTGTAACAAGTTAAAAGTTATTAATATATAAAAAATAAAAAATTTAATTTGAGGAGATGTTAAATATGTTATTATTATTATTATTATTGCTACAATGATTATTACTATTAGTTTTCATAATTAAATTAGATATATTCTTGGTATATTTTTTGTTACTAAGAATACTTAATTATTAAGTTTAATATGTTTATATAAGATATAATTTTTTAATATAATTTATATATCAATCATATAATATTATATTTTTCTACATTTACACTCCACATGAGATGTATAAGTAGGACGCGACATTCAAAATTTTGATAATTTTTTTTAAAGAGTGCATATTGACACTAAAATATAAATTCAAGAAAATAAATTGACATATTTAAAACAGTAGGGTGCAAACTGAACATTAGGTATAATTAGAGGATGCAAAATTAAATTTACTCCCACAATATATTTGCTCTTTAAACATTTTCAAACTTTAAATATTTGCAATTTTTAATTATATTAACTAAAGTATTTAGTTTTAAATAAACTTACTAAATATAAGTGAATTTGACAAAAGTAGGACTTCATCTGTTTTAACATTATAAATACTTTGTAAAAATAATAGTATTTTTATAAAAAAATATTTTTTAGAAATAATAAAAAATAAATTTAAAATATCATAATATTTTATAATATTAAGAAATATTTTCCTATTTTTAAATTGGTTTACTCAGCGGCAACAAATGCTGGTTACCAGAAACATAATCAGGAAAAGGTTTCTATCAAACCAACGGTAAACAAAGGAAGCTGAAAAACACTCTAAAAGAATTACTTTATTCATTCTAAAATTATAAATATTTATATTTTTTAATATAATATATTTATAAAATTATAAAATTATTTTATTTTATTTTAATGGATGTTTTATTTAAACTATTACTACGGACAAAGTTTAAAATTTTCAAAAATTTATATCATAATTTTAGTTTTAAAATTTTATGAATTTATTTTAACTAAATTTATAAATATCTCTAAATTTAAAATGAGAGATGGTAAAATTATACAACTAGCCTGATCCTGGAGGCCATGTTTTCATTTATCTGATTAGAAAAACAAGCAGATGGCAGTAGGTAAGTAGCGCACACAAAAAGATTCTCTTTCAAGGTAGGTATACTTGATTATCAGACAAATTTTCAGTCCTCCAAACAAATAATAGAGCCCATGCGGTGCGTCCAATGCAACCCTATATTATTAAATTAATTACTGTTTCCTCCGTCTCATATCAATTATTTAGTCTTCATTTTAGGATTAGTTTTTATACTATTTTTTTTTTTTTTTGCAATTTATAGACGGTAAATATATAATTATAAAGAATTATTATGTAAATTATAAGTTTGTGTGTATAATTATAAATTTTTATAAAATAAATTATAATAAAAATATTTCTTTATTATTTTAACACGAAAAGAATAATAATTTGTGATATGAATGAATGAATTCTTTAGTCATTATATATTGTCCTCATGCGGCGTGAGTGGCACCATGGGCCTAAGTAACATGCTATTAACATAATAATAATCATCATTACTTTGATGTGTAGTTTTATGTAGGTAGTTTATCATGTGGCAATTAAAATTACATCTGAAATTTATCATTTTATTACACGTATGTGTAATACATATGTAACGATAATCATTTATCATCCGACTTTAGTATCATTTCGATAGATATAATAATTAAAAAAATTATTTAATTTTAATTTTAATTTTATTACAAGCTGTCGTTATATTTATCGGAAGACTTTTGAGTCAAAAGATATAAGACTACTCCATATGTAGAATCTAATTGCAACTTGAGCAGAATGTCATAATAACAAACTTGAACAAGCCCACTTACTGTAATCAGGTAATAATAACAAACTTTAACAAGTCCCACTTGCTATAATCAGGTAATCCACCAAAAAAAAAAAACCTGAAAACACACAAGCGCAAAGTTTCTTTTTGGGCTATTTTGGCCCAACAGGCCTTCCCAGACTTCCTGTATTAGGAGTTAATTGTTCTAAGCTAGAAGAGCCTGTTATTTTGGTGCTCCAGAAAAATAGCCCAAGCTTTTTATCCAATTCCGTTGTGATAACATCCCATTGGCTACCATGTTCTTCCTGAAAGATATATTTCATCAAGAGTTCATCTGGTAAATTTTTATCAGTCTAAAAGATGTCCTTATTCTGATGATTATCATACCCTGATAGTCTGGCGGTGGTATCTAATAAACTAAATATTTATTATTTTAAAATTAAAATTTAATATAAAAATATAAGAAAAAAATAGTTTGCAAGATAAAAATAATATAATAGACAAAACAAAGTTGTTTTTGTTAAAATTGTTTACAGTATATCTACCATGACCTCTATAAATATATTATTCAACATTTACAAATTGTATAAATGGGACGCATTTTGGAGGTTGTGAGAGTATTATGTAGAAGATTCAAATAATTTTCTATGACCGCACCTTATCTTTCTGCATAAAATATTTATTTAATTAAAGTTAATTAATAAAGGTTTTGCGGTTTGTTGGCCACAAGGGTTATAATTATTTGATATTTAAATCTAATACAGTTCCACTAAAAAAAAAAAAACAGTAATAATTAATTAAACAGTTTATAGATACGCCCCTTACCAAATACTGAACTGTGCATCACCTACTTCAAAAAAATAAATAATAAATAAATAAATAAATCTGGGTCACATTTTATCAACTAATAGGATATACTAAATAATTATTTTGGATAAAAATTGCTGACGAATAGGATTTAATAAACAATGTAGCAGTCAAAAAGATAACACAAAATACAGGTTCGATAAATGATAATTAGGCCCCATCTCCAAAGTCTGACTTCAGAGTTCAGGTACCAAAAACCAGAAGGAAAAAAAAAAAAAAAAAAGGAGAGAGAGAGAGTGGTAGGCAACGGTTTGAAACATTCCAAATGGAGTCCGGGCCCAACAGGGGGAATGCTAATGCAGTCCAGGCCCAAACAGGGGGCTGCATACATTTATAAAATTATTTTTATCGTTTTGCATGGGTTTACATAAGAATATATATCTATGTTTAAAATTGATTAAATATATATATATATATATTAATTTAAAAAAAAATATTATAGATTAAATATAATAATATTTTAAATTTATTTAAAAATAAATAAATAAATTTAATTTTTAAAAATAAATTATATCAAACATAACTATACTATATATGGTTTATCTACAAAAATAAAAATAATATATAAATATTTCTTTTATAGATTTTATTTTTGTATTTTTTAAAATTGACAAATATTATTGTTATACATCATACAATAAAAAGATGCTCGCCTAAAATGAAACATCTGGTGCATTTTTTTCACAAATAGGACGAACGTGACTGAGATGACACTTGGAAATTACAACAGCTGGTAGAGTGTGGACCTCTAGTATTTTATCTAGAAAGGGGCCCAGTGGGTCCACCGTTCAGCACCTGGTTTGGTGAGTCGGTTAAAAGTACTATTCTCCCTCTTTTACATCTATCTATCTACAAATTTCTCCCACAAGTTTTTTTTTTTCTTTCAAAAATATAAAAATAAAATCTGCTTCTAGAAACGGGTACAGGAGTAAGTTTGAAAGTCTACGGAGAAATTTGGAAGTTCAAAATCGTACTTACACAAAAATCACGATTATTTGATTTTTTATAAATATTAAAAAATATATTTAATTATAAATAAATTATTTAAATTAATTTTTAATAATATTATATTTTAAATAATAAAATATAGTTAAATTAGCAGGATAATGTATTAATATTATGATTTTAAATAATAAAATAATAATCGAAGTAGTGGATTATAATATTAGAATAATGGATAAAATAGTATGTCATAATGTTATAGTAGTAAATGAAGTGGTGAGTCATATTTAATAAAATAAAAATAATTTAGATAATTTATATTATTAAATTTTTATAAAAAATAATTTTATATTTTAAATAAAATATCTAAAAATAATATTAAAATTTTAATGGAACAAATAGAGTATTAGTTAACTCTTTTCTATCAACTATTTATTAGTATACTGATTATATACTACACAAACTCGTATTTCTATTAAATTTAAAAAATAATGGTCAAGACAATAAAAGTTTTTATATTAGAAATTAAAATATTTATTATTATATTATTATTAATTTTGTTACAAGTACAAATAAATAATTTATAAAAAATATTTACGTTATTATTTTTAAGATAAAATTAAAAATTTTAAAATTTATATTTTTTAGTTGGAATGAGTATTAAAATTTGAAAGAGATGAAAATGATTTTTATATAAAAATAAAATAAAAAATACTTCCTCTATATAAAAAAATAAATTTTAACTTATTATTTTTTTTTATAAAATAATAAATCCAATCTTTTTTTTTTTTTTTTAGACGCAGAGAATATTTGTATGCGGCTTTATTCATGAACCACTACTAAATGAAATATTGATGCTGTAGCGGCAGAAACTGGAAAAGTCACATAATTGAGAGCATTAGACCTTGTGATTGAAGCAACCTAAACAAGCAGGGCATGGCACGTGTACCGTCGTCATTTGCAGGGACCCACATCATTAGTAGTGCCCACGAAAGGAGGGAAGCCAATTGAGCAGCCGGCCATTAAACTCTCTGTCGCATTCACCTTTTTTCAAATTTTTTACTTTGTTTCTTTTCGAATATGGAATAGGTCCTCTTACTATTTTTATTATCAAATAAATAAAATGTCACATTCACCCGTATTGAGGTGCTACATAATAATCCATATTAAACCTTGCTTTTTATCTTACCTCACCACCATGCCACCATAAATGTTCTTTATTTTTATTATTTATTTATTTCTCTCTCTTTCTCTCCCTCTCATATCAATATATAAATATATATAGTAAAACGTTTCATTCGAAGTACATAGTAAAATAAAAAATATATATATTTTTTAATTTATCTAGTTAAATTTTAAATGTTGAAAATTTAGATTTAATTGTCAAATTTTATTTTGTTGTTACAAATTATGGCAGAATATAATTTTTATAAGGACATAATTCATTTAAAAATTATACTTTTTGTTAAAATTAAGATCTTATATATATATTAATATTAATATTATGTACAATACCATGTGCATCTATCTATCTATCTATCTATCTATCTATCTATCTATCTATCTATATATATATATATATAAAGCACAAATCTCATTTTCTTTTTGTTCAACACTTTACATATTTATATAATTTTACCATTTAATATATAATACAATATCACATCATATATAATATCATTTTCGTCAATACACGTTCTCATATTTTTTAATTATCATTTAATCAACTTAATATCAATGATCAATTAATTCAATTAATAAATAAATAATCAATAAATAAATAATTATAATTTAATTGTTATAATAAATAAAATTTGGAAGAATGTGAATGGTCTTTTTAAATATATATATATATATATATATATATATATATTGTAATAACCCAATATTTTTAAAATGTTATGAAATTTAATTATTTTTAACAGTATAATATGTTGGGATAAAATAAATTTTAGGGTGGTAAATTCAAATATTAGTTTCCGACAAAAAGAATGTCAACGTTAAAGTTAGGCAATATTTATTCCCGTACGGAGCGCCGCAAAGTATT
>JAUMHB010001455.1:0-26413 GCA_032359685.1 Pittosporum tobira
AATTTAAGAAATATATGTGTATATATAATTCAATATGAAAATATTAATTATGCATATATTGTGAAAATAAAAATAAAATATTTATTTTAAAAATAAAATAAATAAAAAGATGATAATAGTGATTAAATAAAAGTGTTATAAAGAATGATAGAAATAGACAATATTCGGACCATGGAAAATGACTTACGAATTTAAATCCGTAAGTCGTTTTCCTGAAATAACAAAGAGATTTTCTGTTAATTGAAAAATGTTAGACTGAATTTTCTCTAACATATCAAATATTAAAAAATCTAAAAAATAATTTTTAGAAAATATTTTCTCTGTAACAAACGAAACCTTAATTTCTTTTCGAGGGCAAGCAAATGCACTATAATATATTATCATATTCCATCCGTTCAAAAAAAAAAGGGAGTCTAAATATTTAATTAATTTAATTTATTATTTATTATTTTTAATTTATAATTATTTTTTATTTATATCACATCGAAATTATCTTTCTCTCTCTCTATTATTATAAAACATTTGCAAGAATAATTTTGTCAAAAAAATATATTATCTCCTAAAAAGTTAATTTTTTTAATTTGCATACTTTTTGCATTTTACTCATCATTTTTTAGACGGAAGTAGTACAAAATAATATTATTTTAATTATTTTATTTTTTTTTGGTAAAATAACATTATGTTATTTTATAATATAATATAATTTTTATTATGATATATCATGCAAGATAAATAATGAAGCATCTACTCTTTCCTCTTTTTATTTTCATTTGTTTAAATTTATTTGTCTTTGTTTTTATTTAAATTATTTTTAGTCATAGTTTTTCAATACTACTTATAACCTTTTTATTGAAAATGACAAATGTTTTCTTGAAAATACCAAACTTATTGCTCAACTCAACTCAATTCTTTTTTAAAAAAATTTAATTTCTCTATCTATCCACTTTTTTTATTTAAATATGAAGGACAATTTTGAAATTTTTTTTTTCTTAATATACGTGTATTTTGTGATTATGACAATATAAACTATGCGGAAGGAATAAATAAATATTCATTTTGTCCTAAAAACAAAATCACAAATCTAAAAAGTATTTATTCTGAGAAGAATTTACTATAGACCTTGTATAATGACTTCTTTTCAAATTCAAATTATAGGAGCAGTACAATGAAATTGTTGACTTGTTAGTAAATTGAAATCAAATACTTCATTTGTCTAAAAAAAAATAGGGCTATGTACCTTTTTTGTTGTCTAAAATAATGACTTGGATAGATATTTTAATAAAAGTGTACGGTTTAAATTTAAAGTAGAAGAATTTTATGAGAATATTCAAAATTTGTTTGATTTAAAATTTCTCTCTCCTCTCAAAAATAATTTTTCTTAAATTACAAACTTTTGGTGTTTTAATCATTCTTTTTGGGACAAATGGATTATTTTTTACAAATGTTGTCCATCTGAAGATATTTTTAAGTTAATTTTTTATTAACTTATTCTTAACATTAATTGGAATAAAAATTAAATAATTAACCTTTTTGTTTGTCAAAAGAATAATTAATAACTCATCATTTGTGACTCATTTTATGACTGATCGAATATGTAATTTAATTAAGAACACGATATTATATTAAAGTATCTCAATTGTAGAACAAATTTAAAAAGAATAATTTTGAGATAGAAAGTAATATGTTTATGGACAAAAAAAAAATTGTGTTGGAGAAAATTATGAAAACTTTAAGTAGTTTAACATTAAGAAGTGATTGAAGGCTCTCAAATTTGTCAATAAAGTTCTAGTCCAATGGTGAAAATTAAGATTCTAAGACTCTTCACTTCTTAAAAGTGTTAGAGATCTCAAGTTTGACTCCTCGTTATATGAGAATTATTTATCCATTTTATAGAATTCGAAATATGATTTTATACGCTTGATGCTCTTATATATGTTTCGTATAACCATTGCACCACCCACTCAAAAAAAGAAAAGAAAGACTTTCAAATTTTCTAAATACAATGGTGCAACTTTATTATACCACAATTAAAAGAAATGTTTTACTTTTTTGGTTGAGCAAAAACAGTGATAAAATTCTATTTGTGAATAATGGAGTCTAATGAAATAATGGAATTATCAACGGGTTTTTTTTTAGGGTTTCATTTTGGTAATTTTGTTTTTAGGTGAGATTCTCCTTCCTTTTTCTTCTTCATCTTTGTCAAGTGAAGGCCACTGAGAGAGTATTTTATTGTGAATTTCTGGGCATTACTTATAGCTTAGAAAGAAAATCATATGGTTTTACTCTTAATTGTCAAAAATCTACAATATGATAAGCAGCGTGTCATTTATAATCTTTTTATTCTACTAAAAAAGTGATATGAGACGAAAGGTGTTAGGGTTCCAAAAAATTAGTATGCTGGAGGAAACATAGTTGGCACACAACTAACACACAAGATAACAAGGTGATGGCAAGCAACATTAGCACGTCAATTTGACAAGCCATTGGTTGAAATTGATGGACAGCTTGACAAGGTCATCGCATGGATGGGGACAAAAAGTTGTGACACTCACGTGATAGATGAATGACATGTAGATGGCAAGACCATGTCATGGACATTTTTAGATGAAGTTAAGTCGGGAGGGACAAACTTCCATTATGACTCATTGACTCCTCAACATTGCTATCTCTCTCTCTCTCTCTCTCTTTGGGTAAAAGTTCATATCTAAAATTGGCTATAAATTTGTAATTGGTTAATTAATTTCAGTCGTTCAAAACAAAATCAAACGACTAACTTTCTTTGTTATTTTTGTTGTACATGCAAAAAAAAATTGCAAACAGAAAATTAATAATAATAGATTAAGTCGTTAATAACTGCGGACATAGACAATTACCTAAATGTCCTTTAACGATTTTAAGGATTTATAGAGTAAAAAACAAGAACATAAGATGGAGATGGATGGTGGTATGGTGGCTGGGGTTGGTAGGAGAAAGAGAACAAAAATCATGCGGAGAAAAGAACTAGAAAGGAACATAGACTCAACACAGTTCACAGTTTTTATCTGTCTAACTCCACATAAAAGACTATGGATTGATACACTTATTTATGCTTTCTTCTCATAGTTCGTGGAAAATAATTGTGGATTGATGCTCTCCATAGAAAATAACTATGGACCAGTGATAAACAAAAAATGTTAAAGGGCATTTGGGTATAGTTTGTTATTATTATTTTTTTGACCGTAGTTGTTTTTGATTTTACAACAAAAATCACAAAAAAGTTTAATCGTTAGATCTTTTTTTGAACTACAGAAATCGGTTGACTAGTTAGAAGTTAACAATCAACTCTAGTTGTGGACTATATATATATATATATATATATAGAGAGAGAGAGAGAGAGAGAGAGAGAGAGAGAGAGAGAGAGAGAGAAGAGAGAGTGAGTGGCATGTTTTTGGACCTGAGCATGCCATGACACAATGGCAAGGCCATGGCATAACGCATAGGCCATGTTATAGGACAAACATTAGCATAGAATGTTGAGATAGTGCAACGTTTTTGTTAGAGGTGGCATGAGGTGGGAAGTGACAACAACGGTCTAAGCTTTGAGCTAGCCATCTTTCGGCGACGACATATGTGGTGAAACAAGTATGAAGGTTAGAATTTGAGGCGCCGTATAGACATTGTTGTAGCATGTTTGCAAACATGACAACATAAAATGGGTATGGTGCAGGACAAGTGCAAGGCACTTGGTTAAGCGTGAAACAAAGTTTGGGTGCAAATATTTACTCATTTGGGGCGTTCAAGTTAGGTTTGACACACAAGTAGGACAAATAAATTCGTGGAATGCAATAAAATTAAGGAAGAGTTAAATGGCTGGAACTTGTGAAACAAACATGCAACAGGGTCTAACCAAAATAAGGCACAAGACTAGAAGGTTTAGACATAGCAATTAAGTCAACTGGTGTGATGGTTGGCGCAACAGTTGGCTAACAAGTTTGGGCAGAAATAATTAGTCAATAATTATTTCTTGCAAAGAAATTCCTTGAATCTAATTCATGCATGAAATTTTATGTTTTTTATAGTCTCCTGGTGGTGGGAGTGTCAACTACAAAAATATTTGTATAAGTTTTGACCATTTGGTAGAATTAGTTAAACAATACTCTGTCTATTGTAAGCCTCTATTAAGAGTCTTGTTTTGTTATTAATAATCAATAAAAAGGTTGGATGTGTTAACCTATAAATCTATGTGCTTATAATTGTCTTTGAATCCTAGTGATTTAAATCAAGTACATGTTATACTCTTGCAGGGTGTGCCTGGTTTGTAGAGTCTTGATTGGGTGAAACTAGAACGCATTTACAGTGATTTTAGAACGAAAATTTTTTAATAGGCTAAATATCCTTCAAACCTAGAATCCATTAGGTTGAAATAACCCTAAAATTCACCAGCAACCCTTGAATATAGAAGAGAAAATAATTTGAAATCCACTCGTGCCCTTTATAAGTAAGGGTTGACCACAGAAAATAAATGCAACATTTAAATCCCTAACATCGTGCCTTTTAAGTCTTCCTAATTGATATATACTAATATTATACCTACTTGAAAATATCAACAAAATTCCAAAAAATATAAATAAGAATTTTGTCCCATATCAAAAAGATTACCATTTTATTAATATAAATATATAACTACATAATGTCTTTAAACTATTACAATTACATTACCATGACACAATCATTAAACTAAACATTCATTACCTAATGGTAAATATGGAATGAAAACACAAATATTTCTCTTCGAAACGGATGAGAGTATAAAATATAGATGATGCAAATGAAATAGGCAAGGGTATATATTTCATCGACTAGACTCTTAATTCAGAGGATGTTCAATGCTTCTCTTGAAGCCCATATCGATACGAGTGTATAGTAAAATTGTCAACGTGTACATAATTGTAACATACTTCAGACGACTAAACGTACATGATTTTAGAAACCATTAAATAGGGATAGATAAGGCAAGTAGACTTCCCAGATAATTAAAAAGGAAGCACGTGAAACTACACAACTATGTGTGCATCTACCTCATCTAGTTCCGGTGACACCCAATTGTTTTCAGGGGCTCACCAAAGCAGAAGGTTTAAATGCTATTCTAGACCATTTTCCAGCAGTTAGAATGTGCTCCAACTTTAAAAACGATCCAAAGGAGCACTGCACATCAGTTCACAATGAGCTGTAGACAATAATAACCCCGATGACATAAAGCGGGCACCAAAAAAAGGGGCACGACCGAACACTTGTAAATTGCGTTTTATTCCACTTGCACTAAAATTGTACACTTATGTCAAGTAGTAGCCAGTCGGCTCGTCAGCAAGATAATCATATGGCCCGCCGGTTCCATATTCAAACCCATCACTTGTGGGTCCCATTCGGTTCACAGAAGAATAAACATTTGGAATTGGAGCACCATCTTTCAAATTGGATTTTGCCCGTCCTTTAATGGAGCGTTTGTCTAGTGGAACAGCAGTAAGCCTCCCCATTTGCTTCTGCAGATCAGTAACTGAATCATTCCCTACCTTTCCTCTGGGACTCCTTTTTATTTTTTGGTAAGTTCCTTTGGGACTCTTTTTACCATCGACAAGTTTGAGTTCCAACCTATACAACGCACAAACGTCACACTTACTAACCTCGTATTCATAGAGGTGCCATTCGAGATTTTTCAGGGGCTGTGGGTCCATATAGTAGGATCTTTTCAGGCCTCCAAATTCGTGCATTACTTGCTTCCTTGACTCATGCCAACCACGTCCGTTAAAATCCGGCAGAGACCTTTGCTTTCGGTTTCCACTCTCAAACGCTCTTCGAGGCTTATCGAAAAAGAGCCACTCCCTGATTGTTTCACCCTCGAGAACCGTAAGATCAAAGAGCTCTGCAATCACAGGAGAGAATCAATCAGTTATTAAAACAAAAAAAAAAATAGATTATTGATAACATAAAATCTTCCCCTTTTTCCATCACAAAAAAAGTGTCATTTATCAAAAATATTGATCCAAAAGACGAGTTCCTTTTTTTCTTGATCATAGTACAAAATTTAACAAATGAGACTCTTTTTGCGGAATGGAAGGAGTAGCAGTAAAAGCTTACCAGGAGCATTCCATGGGGATTTTGTTGTCGCGGCCCCTTCACATGCTGGAACACCAACATCTTTCCCCTCTACTTTTGCCTTCAGAGCCGAAAAGAGCAAATTATCCTTCAAACCAATGCCCCCAGGACGTAGGACGGGAGTCATACCAGGTCGGCCTTCCATTGGTGCAAGAGCTGCATGAAAGGTACTGCAATAGTCTTGATTCCAACCTTGAGAGGGCCTAGGACAATCCCAGAGCGCACATTTTGGGCCTAAGAAAGCAGAAGGTGGAGGACAGATATTTGGAAGAAAGCCAGATATCTGAGGCAAACCAGCTTGGCCACAAAGACCACTACTCTCAAATCCTGTGAAGAAAGTCGGGTCAAACTCTGGATGCAAGTCAAACAAATTGTAGTCCAAATGAGTTGCAAGAGCCATATCATTATTGACTCCCATATTGTTCACTCCTGAAGGATAGCCTTTGCATTGATCAACCAACTCATAGCCCTGTTGCTGTGGCCCCTGAACAACATGATAATCCTGCGACAATTTTGCATATTTTTCATTTAGTAGGAGTCCTCCATCCTCACTTAAAAAAAAAAAAAAAGTATGAATTAAGATATGACTTAGATTATGCGATAGATAGTTACCTGAAAGGGGGAAATGGAACAACATAAACAAAACGAGTAAAAAACAAACAAAAAGTGAACATATATATAGACATGGAAAAAGTGGAACACCTTGAAACACAATCTTACAATAATTGCTTTCTCAAAGAACCAAACTTAGAAACAAACCTATAAGTCCGTAAATACAAAAGGAAGAATCTGGGAAGCCGAGAGAAGGATTAATGAAACCCGAGTACCAGGATACGATAAACTGAACCCTGACTAGGGTTGGTAAAGCAGCTTTTCACGACAGTATAAAAATTTGAACTTCAAATCATGAGATAAGGGGAAGAATGAAACGAGAAGAACATGTGACAGCAAACATCTTGCACACAATAATATAATAGTGGGCTATTAGATTATCGACTAGCCTCATACACCGAAACATTGAATAAAAAATAACACAACTCTATGCCTTTGTTCCATGTATTCATCAATTAATGTGCACATGAAATTGCCATCGAAAACTAAACGTAAGCGTTTTTTTTTTGGGACCAACAGAAATAAAATAACTCCTAACAACCTGCTGGTGAACAACACAGCTATCAACTTTTTGCGCATCTGGCTCGGGCTTTGGGGCCGCTAATTCACTATTGGCATCATCTTCCTCCTCCCAGAGCTGCAACAGCCTCCCAATATCCAAAGAGAAGGATCCCAAATTCCCACCATCCTGCAAAACCGTAATACAATCAGTAACACAATGCACATATATTATTTTCCATCACCACAATTTCAAGAACAAACTCCCGCATCCACATAAACTTATGTTCATTAACTAACATCCCTAATCCACACATTAAAAAACTAAAATTAAGGAATCAGCCATCCACATATATCAGTATAAACTGCTGTACATAAATTTCTTCCAGGTACCCCTTTCAATGTTCTTCAAGATAAACATCTTAGTTTCCACCAAAATCAGTAACTTCTTTAAAGAAATGCATCTCTATCATCTATCGATCATGGAGAAGTGTACCTCCTGATGCATATGTTTTACCTATATATTGTACCTCCAGCACAACCATCAACTAACAAAAGCAAGTAATCATGAATTAAAGGGGTTTAAACCTGGAGAGAAGAAGCAGGGGAAGGCTCACTGAGTTCGGCTTTCCACTCACGAAGCATCTGATGAACTTGCTCTTCGAGCAAAGCTACATCACTGGAACGGCTCTCCTTCCTGGCAGATTGCAAATCAGAGAACATCCCCTGAAGATCATCCACCCGATTCTTTGCCCTGTCCTTGAACACTTGACCATTCTTAGTACCTTTCATATCCAAACACACCCCTACTTTCCTACGCAATCCACAACACTAATCTCAATTGCATGATAAAACAAAACATAGTATCAATTTAAAACTCAAATTCATAACAACAAACTAGTCTAATCACAACCGTTTGATCAGAATTTGAAAAATTAAAGAAGCACATGGATATAATAGAAGTGATTGGTCAAAACATAAACCCTAATTTCCTGGGCAATCCGCAGCTATTCTCAATTGCACGATAAATCATGCCAAAATAAACAAAAAATGATACCAAACCGACTCAAAATTACAACCTGTTTGATCAGAATTCTAAAGTTTGATACCTGATTTGAATGTGAACAGTAGATTTAGAGAGAGAGAGAGAGAGAGCTAGCTTTTTCCTCTTTCTGGTTTTCTCCTCTTCTCCGATACCTTTTCTCCCTTCTCTGGTTAATGACCTTGAATTATTGTGATATCATTGAATTAAATATATATACTTTAAAATCTACTATATTTATTAATATAATAAGTCAAACTTTATTTGACCTGTTTATACAGTACTTGACTAGTACTGTGTAAAAGTCAACTAGGAAAAAAATATATGTTAAACTAATATCTCGTATGCAACAATTAAATTATGCAATTTTACTAAAATATTTGCATTTGAGACAAATTATATCTTTTTTAAAATAAAACTAATAATAAATTCTAGTGCACAAAACATGTCAAGTATATATAAAAAAATTAATTATTTTAAGAAATTAAAAAATGATATATTTATAGATAATTCTCTACTTTTAGAAAAGACATTTGTTTACATGAATAATAAATGAGTTTCATGCTTTAGATAAAAACTTCCAAAAATTAAAAAAAAAAAAAAAAAAGGAAATTGTAATAATAATAATAATAATAACAAATTCAAAAGAAACACCAAAACAAAATTCAATGCTTTTAGAAGAGCCATGTTTATTTTTAATTGTGTTTTAAAAATTTGTAAGTAAATATAAGCGATAGAGAAAGAGTCATTAGATAATAATTTAAAATATTTAATTAATTTAAATATTAAAGAATTATTTAAAATTTAATTAAAAGTAATCAAAATTTTTAGAAAAGTGACTTTTAAGAATTGAAGTGAAACCATGCGCTTCAAAAAAGTACAAAATTAAAAGCAAAGGATAGAGATTGCAACTTTTCCACCGTCACAATGTCGTAAGTTGACTTATGCACCGGACCGTTGTCAGTTTACGTGGTATAACCATATTAGAAGAGACACAAAAGACACGAGGCTGATGTTCGAATTGAGATTAATTCGGTAAAAAAAATTAGATCCATTAAGAGTGAATTAGATTTTTTAAAAATTTAAAATATTTAACAGATTGTTATATTAAAAAAAAAAATTGATCTGAAGACTGGTCTCTAAATTTTAGTATAAACCCAAGTCGATTCTAAAAATTTTATGTAAATAACACGAATTATTAAGTATTATAAAATTTACTCTTTTTATTTATAATACTATTTCAATAAAAATTAGTGACTATTATAAAATATAAGTATATAATTGTATAAATTATTAACTATATAAAATAGCTATTTATGTAAAATAAATTTTTTTTTGGGTCTGAATTTATGTAAAATAATTAACTAATATATAAAATAACTATATATATTATAAATTATTAACTGAAAAAAAATAGAACAAGTATTTTGGGTAGATTTGTAAATTGAAAAAAAATTTAATTTAATTTTTTTTATAAATTATAAAAGAAAATTAATTAAAAAATAAAAACAAAAAGCTCAAATGAGGGACCAGTTGTCCTCACCAAGCTATTTGTTTTAGCTATAATCTGGCCTAGGCCATTTTGGTCAAAGAAAAAGTTAGTCTTTTACAAAAAAGGACAAGTCATAACAAGCTCAATCCAAGATTTGTCAAATTAATATTTTTGTGCATCTCTGACCATATAAATAAATGAGCCTTAAAACAAATAGAATATTGTATACCTAATTTCGATTAAGCCTCAATTAAATTTTAGGTGGTCTTCTAATGTTTAAGTTATTTGGATGCTTGAGATTGATTAATCATTGTCAATGTTTAATTAATATTCTTCTTTTAAAGACACTCATTTTAATATAATTTTCGAAGCAAAGTATGATTTATTTTAAGAATATAAATATTTTTAAGGAAGACAAAATCAAAAGAGAATTTTATTTTCAGATGGAAAGAGGGATAATATAGTAGGTGTGAGCCATGAGAGTTTGAGATCACTACTTTATGTGGACGAGTAAAGTGAAGATTAGCAAGGCAAGGAAAGCATAAAGGTACCCTTCCACTACCATTCTGCCATTCACTGGAGATTCTTCTTGTCAATTCCTTGGGATAGAAATGTGCTAAAAGTAGCAATTACATTACCTATTGACCAGAATAAGCATCTTGTTTCCAAAGGTATGCTCCATTAAAGATCCACATGAAATGAATCAAAGTAAATAAAAATAAAAAACAAAAAATAAAATAAAATAAAATAGAAGAAATCAAAAATCAGATATTCAGCCTGTGTTTTGGATTATAGTTGTTTTACTAAACAATAGCATCAAAATTGTTACAAATTTCTGAATTTAGTCAACAAAGAAATAGCACATTATCTCTCCATTCTTAATTTCTCCCTAATACAAACAGGGCCTTAAGTTTCTTTATTTTCATTTCTGAATGGAAATGGAAAAGGAAAAACCAGAAACCAATTGGCAAGAAAAAGCCCAAAAAAGAAGAAAAAGATGAAGGCTTTCCTCATGAAGAATGGGACCAAGTAATTTGGCATTACACATTTGCAAAAAAAAAAAAAAAAGAAAAATGCATTATTTGCGGTCAGAATTTCATGATCAGATCATGATGGTTTTGCTGATTTATCAACTTCGCTCTGAGCTTGATTGGACTTGAAAACTCCAGCAATTCCTAGTCCCTTGGGAAGCTGATCAAGTGCTTGAAGTTTGTGCCTAAGAAGCTCCAACTCTGTTGCCAACTGATTATCTCGTTGCCTCAATTCCTAAAGACCACAAAATACAAGGGATCAACATTAATATTATTTGGCTGAAATTTCAGAAAATTTTAATTAAAAAGACACCAGCTCAACAAAATTCTTGTAACTCCATGAATCAAACAATGAGAGATTTCCCCTTTTTTTAGAAAACCAGAATGAGAAAACTAAGAGTTTGAAATTTAAATTCCTTCCACAATGAAAAGAAAAGAAGTATGAGGATGCATACTAGATAATTAATAAAAATTTATCAGTGAAACATCAAGTAATAGAATAAAAAGGAAAAAGTTGTGTTCAAGAGTCGAGAAATCAATTGAACTTCATGTTACTTCAAAATTTGGTTGTGGTTCCTGAAGCAGATAGAGGCTGATGTTAGAAGTAAAGGGCTGTCCAGGTAAGGAAGTGAAGTTTATGTTCTGAAGACTCTAATTATGATGACACTCAATAAATTTACCCAAACATAAAATTTACATAAAGAAAAAATATGAGGCTGCAAAAAGTATTCGCAGGATCCCCAAGAAGCCAAGAAGGATAGCAATGAAAGCAGAAGGAAAATGAAATAGAGTATAGCATCAACAATCGGTGGCACACAAAATAGAAGACGACCTGAGACTACAAAATGACACATGACACCTTAGCAAGATAATTTGAAAATAAACACATAAACTCTTATGTTGTGTTTGGCAACTCAATTCAAAGTCTTGGGATTGGCATTGAGGTGCAAATTTTAACGGGTTTCAATTCTATGGAATTGAAAACATGATTCTGATTCCAATTCCAATTCTAGTACTTGGAGTTGAGTTGCCAAACATAGCTGTAGTTTCATTCTACATAAAAAGAAACAGTACTTCAAGGTTCCCATGGAAAGGAAAGAATGAAAAAAAGAGTATAGTGGTATAATATCCTTCCACAAGAGAAATATCTATAATGACCTCTAGTTCTTGCTTGCGGATCGCCTCCTTTTTAGCTTCTGACCTAGAACTCCTTTGCACCTCAAATACCAGAGCAGCTCCTGCAACCTACATGTAATTTTTGAAATGATAATGAGACACTCGATTTTCAATAGTATGAGCAGCTTGGCCCATTGTCTTGGAACAAATCCACCTGCAAATAGAGAGAAAAATGTCTGTTCTATAACCTGATAGATAATGAATGCCATGCAATCTTAAACTCATGAAAATATATGCAAAAGTGATATGGAAACAGTGCAGCCAGAAATCCAGTGAGTTTTAGATTCAAATCAAATCAATTGGCACAGCTTGCCACAATTACTAGAAGCTGCTAACACTATGCCTATCATTTTACTAAGATACCTGTCTTAATATCTCAATCCATGTTATTTTGGTTTACCCCACACTCCCACAGGGCCACAGGTCTTCGGCTATTACATCACGTTGTAAATAACTAATATCATCTTGCTACTGCAGTTTTATGGCTACTCTAATTTGTTTTTATATACTTTTTTAATTGTACACAATTACTAACAGGTATATGAGCAAGTAACTTTTGATTACCGAGAAGACGAAAAGTTCCCCAATAAGGTCCACAGCAGCTTGAACGGCTTTCTCTTCATTTAGAGGCCGAATTTCAACATCAGTTGCATGACCATATATACGTCTTTGTAATGTTGTTGTGAGCCGATGATTTGCCTGGTCCAAGCAAACAGTACTACTGAATTGTCAATATAATCAAGTCAAAAAGGGTTAAAGTGCAGGCATACCAGGGAAAGAGAGAAAAATTACTAGCATAAGAAACAAAGAATATTTTCAGGAAACACTATCTGGCACACCCACTCGAAACAGAATTAGATTTTCAATAATGCAAGGACCTCAGAATGAAAGTCATAATAATAATATATTCTCTTCAAAAACCACGTCAAACATTCAAGTGTCAAAACAAATTTTCTTAATGCTAAAATAGAAAATGTTTATAATACAAGCACTATAAACAACGATGTTGCTGTCATCCCATAATATTCTCTACTTAGGTTGTTGGTCACAAGTGAAAGATGTGTATCCCTTCTTGACGGACCTGGCCCATTGTGCATGAAAATTTTGGTATTGATCTCTGGATAACTTAGACATTTAGCACAGGTTTAGTCACATGAGGCTTTACTGAAGCTTGAAGGAGATCATTCCAATCCTTAAGTTTTTATTTTGGCCGTTATCATCTCCTGGAAATTCCCACCCATATATCAACTCAACTCAATTATACCTTTTACCCAAACTAGTTGGGGTAGGCGGAAAATGAATCCAAAAATAAGCTTAAGAGAGGGAAGGTAGGAGAGAAAAGAAGAAGAAAAAGAAGCACAAAAAATTGAAAATGAAGGGGGAGAAAATAAAAGTAAAATAAAGAAATGAAAGCTTATGCCTAAAAAAAAACAAAATATATGCTCTTGAGCATAGCCCACAGCTGGCAAAGGAGGAGGGTTGCGTCAAGTACTGTGAGTGGCTTTAAAAAAATTAGCGATTTCCTATGAAAATGAATCCTACATGATTATTAAAATGAGGGAAATAATGTTTTCACGTATTAGTGCTAAACATTCATCAAAATATATGGAGCGTGGAACTAATCCACTATGTAGTCTAATTCCTTTGAACCAAAGGTAGAATTAACCCACTATTTCAAAGCTCAAACTAGTTTTAAAAAAACTGGCAGATCGACTTGGAAAAGAAAAGAAGAAAAAGGAACACCAGGAATTTTCTGCCATGGACTCAATTAAGCAAATATAAATTGATTCCAATGAAATTAAATTACACTTTGAAGCGTATAGCCTAACTGCTTAGTCCTTTAAGAACTCATACAAATTGTCATCACTCATTAGAAGATATGATGAGGTATCCCTTTGGATTAGAAAACCTAATAAGCTAGTTAACTATTAGAAGATGGTGATATTTGTGTTGAGTATAACTATACACTAACTAAACGATAACAACAAAATGACGGTTGAAAGTCTGACTCATTACTTGATACCATAGTAAAGTCCGAAAGCAGATAGGTATAACCATAGGTCTGCCTCCTATCCCACCACCTTGAATCCTCTAGCATGATCCTAAACTAGCATTGATATAAACTGTCTCTCAGTGAAAGCATGTAGAAGGCACTAAGCTACAAGATCCATCGTTGCTTAGTATCTGAGAATGAGTTTACAGATAGAGTTAAACGAAAACAGCTAAGCATCAATTCCTTCTTACTTAACGAAAACTACTTTAATAAAAACACACTCCACCATCTCTTACATAGTTACTTGACTTCATCATTTAAATCCTCTCCCAATCAAGATACAGAGTGCAGCAGGCCAACAACCACCTTAAATGCTCTAAGCTCATGAAAATGAAGCATAAGGGTATCTAAACTAAGAACCAACAATGTAAATTCAATGGGCAGTCCATAAATAACTAAAAATTTGTGCTCAGGCAGGTGCTGGCAAACTACCTTCAACTAATGTATACAGTTATAATTTCAATGTCAAATCAACAACTATGCTTTTGCCTCCAAGGCCAAAATTGTCAAAGGTTTCCAGTTTCTAGACTCTTAATTTGTTGCCAAGGGGCTTGACACAGTCTACAAGAGTTTGCCACAGCATCTAGGGAAGAAAATTTCAGCTGCGTTTCAGAGCAATTCTTACATTCCTATGGCACTGTTAACACCAGTAAAACTAAAACACAACAATGTGCTTGCATATGCGACCCGTAAAATAGCTCCATATTCTTTACCTGATAGTCAAAATGCATCTCTTTTTCTTTTTTTTTTTTTGGAAGGGAGAAATTGATATTTTTCACTAACAAAGCAAACTTTCTAAGAAACCCTTACCTCCTCCTACATTCATATACTTCCTCCGTTCAACAAAATGTGTCTCATTTCTAAAATTTACAAACTTCAAGGATATAGCATTGTTTCATATTTAGTCCTAAATATAATAATTTTTTAATTAGACAAGGTCTCATGATAGTAAAATTGTGATGTTTTAACTTAAGAATGTTATTGTTATTTTTATACTACCATCATTGAAAAATGAAATTGCTCGTTTTGTAGAAGGGAGTAATATATTCCAATTTTCCTCATAAGCCCATCTTACAAACCATCCCTAACCCCTTAACCCATTTCAAGTTCATATAATACTACCCATATTCCAAAATTAGATCTGGTTGTTCTTTTTCCGGTACATTCCAAAATTAAAGATGGATTTCAATTTTAGTACATTAGAAAGCCATTCCTAATTTATTGTTTTATTATACATATATATGAAATTTTATACAGTATATCTCTAAACAACCCACACACCCAAAGTTCTATTACAATGGAAATAAGACAAATCAAAAACATAAAATGAGAAGTCAACACCAAAATTATGGATATAAAAACAAGAAGACCGAAAAAAGTAAGTACCTGGGCGATGTTGATGATAGATTGTCGAAATCGAGGGTGCAAGCCAGCCTGAGTTTTGAGTCTACCAGCAATGGGCTTGCTAAGAGTCTTTAAAGCCAATGTCCCTAGCTTTAACAGAGGCAGGACCATTCTTTAACTTCTTGAAATTTATAATTCCCCGAAGGTTCGATCTTTATTGCGGGTAATGAACTATAACAACACAAGATTCAAATTCATATACTAGTCGTTTGTTGACTGCTTAAGAATTCAATGGGGGGGGGGGGGGGGGTGGGATGTGTTTCTTGAGAAGAAAGATTAATGCGTGCGCAGGTGAGAAATGTCGACGGATCCTGGAATTAGAAAATGGAGTTTTGTGTATTTTATATACACAAGGAAAGTTGTTGACCCCTGGTGGGGATTGGTTGACTTTCGATCTCTTTTGGAAGGCCGAGGAGTGAAAAAGATAACCTTTTGAGTTTTGACAGTAATTAGGGATTTTGTGTTTTTGGTTGAGGGAAAAAAATGGGATTGTAGCTCGGTAACAAACTGTAGCGTAAAAAACCTGGTCATGAAGGTTTATTTTATTTTATTTTTTTAAACAACGTATTTGGTGAATATTTATTATATATTAAAATTATCTTTTATATTATTTTTAATATGATTTTTTTTGTAAATAAGATTATTTCAAAAAAAGTGCTAAACGAATTTGTCAGCTTATAAACAAGCTAACTTAATTTAAGTTATTAAATACTCACTCCATCATAATTTAAATATACTATTTTTTTGAGTATTTGTAATATAAATTTAAGACGTTCAAAAAATATATTTATTTATTATATTTTAAAAATATTTTTTTATGTTTAATTTATATGTGTGTTATAGTTTTTAATATATTTAATAAATATAAAAATATTATATATAATTATATTTTAAAAACGTCTTAAAACTCGTATTAAACATTATCAAAAAATTAAAACATTCAAATTAGGATCAAGTTTTCAAATAATTTGACAAAATCGGGTTTGGGTCTGAGTTGTATAATTAATTTTTTAGAAAAATGAAAAGAATCCAGGTTGGGCCAGATTGGTCTTCGTCCATCCAGATTGGGTCAGGTCCGGTGGATCAGGCTGTTTACAAAAACCTTAACCGAACCCAGACCACTGCAAAACTGAGTTAGGGAAGGTGATTAGAAACTCACCCAATTATGGTACTATTTTTCTGCGACAAGAGCATGTCGCTCAGCAGAAGGATTTTGATGCACTGCTGGCTAATAGCCTAATAGAGAGGCGAAACTGGGTATTAGACCATGGTACTCGCCCACTTTACGTCTGTCGTGGGGCGGGTGATGAAGAGGTGAAACTTGGGAATACACGAAAATTGATGAGTTTTGGACCTATAAATTGAATTAAAAAAAAATTCGTCTTTTTGATCCAATTTAATTCTGGTTTTATCACAAAATGAGTCCGTCCCACCCGCCCACCTGTTCGTCCGCATTCAGTTTTCACATATATATTTTTTATAATTAATTAAAAAAAATTTATTATCTAAATAAATAATTTATATAGCACATTTAGATCACTCACTCTGATGAATCATATTAAAACAATGTTCAATTTCAAGTTTAGATTACAAATGGTTCAAATTTTAATTAAAATTTGTGTTTATTTTTATTCATATATATATTATCAAAGTAAAACTAAAGATATTAAATACACCACTTAAATTGAAACCCATATGCCGGGTATGGGGAAGTCAGATGTTGCAAATAATGCTCTGCATAACTCGACCTCACAAGATTTTGTTCGAAATTTCAAGTATAGCAGATGTAATTAATTATATGATTCTTCTAGATTTCTTGGTAAAAAAGTAACTCAAAATTACCGTATGAGACTCTCAGCCAAAAGAGTGTACTTCTACTGAATTCCATTTCATTCTAAATCCAACTTGACATACAAGATTTTGCAAACAGAGACTCTTTCTTTTGGATTTTAAAATGTCTTAAACCATAATAATATTTATGTGTTATGCGTTCAAAATACACATGGTTTATTTTTGCTCATTTTAAAATCTCTGTCAAGAAAAACCCAAAACAGAGAGATATTATATTTGCCAGAAAGGAGAAAATAATATTTTCTATTGCTTATTTCATATCCCCTTCCATCTGAAATGGACTTAATAGTTAGCATAAGATTTTCAATTTTTCATGGTTTATTTTTAGATATATATATATAATTTAAAATAAAAAAACTTTACGGCCCCCCCAATCCGTTTGGGGCTAGATTTGGACTTGTATTTCTAGTTCAAAAAAATCAGGACTTCTTGGCCCAACCCATTTTAGGCTCGGGCCATTTGAACTTGGCCTATCTGTTTTCCGATCTGTTAAGTTGCTATCAAACAAGAATTAAACCATTTAATTGTCTCCTTTTAGACATTGGCTTTGGAAAGAGCAAGTTTGGACTAATGATCTGTTGGTGCATAAAAACTAATGTTTTAAAAATCGAGAGACAAAAGAGAGAAAGTTTAGTGTGTAAACATATTTAAACATAAATTAATCGAATATAATTAGAAATTAATCGAACGTATGTGCTTTTTAACTTAATCGATAAAGGATTGCCTAACATCGAATCAAGATCAATCAAATCTAGACAATACATATACGAGGCATTTTAGCACAATGCTAAAATCTTTGAACCTTTACAAATGAAAATTTAGTATTTTACAAGTGAAAGTCCAAGTAAAGATATATTCCATCCGTTCTATAATTATAACTGAGGTAATCTTTTTTTTCTCGCACTCAGGAACTGATTTCCACTTTTCAACATTTAAATGAGTATACTGTCTCACGACAATACCAACCTCAGTTATCAAATCACTAGCATGTTCACCTGCAATGTGCTTCATATCTATTGGGATATCTATATCGAACCTCTCTCCTGGTTTCCGTTTCTTTGCGAATGATAGTTCTCGCGTGACTCCCCTAACTGCTCGTGATGCACTTAGTAAGCAATTATGTACAAAATATGTCAACTATTTTTATAGGACCATATATGCAAAGCTGATACAACTGTAATATAGATAAGATAATGATGCAATTTTGGCTTAAAGGTATTTTTGACCATGTGTTGTTATCACTTTTAGACATTGAACTCTGAAAAAAAATATATTTTGAAATTGAACATCAATGTTCGTACATTTTTTGAAATTAAACCTTCCAACGAGTTCAATTTCAATTTTGGTCGGAGGAAGGGTAAAAATGTAATTTCACATCACTTAATGCCCCTTTAAAAATTTGCATCGCCAGAAAAATTTGAATATTCCGGCCAAAATAGAAATTGAACTCGTCGGAAGGTTTAATTTCAAAAAATGTACGAACATTGAGATTCGATTTCAATTTTTTTTTTTTAGGGTTCAATATCTAAAAGTGATAACAACACATGGTCAAAATACTTTTAAGCCTGCAATTTTTAATATAACTTGGGCTGAAAAAAATTAATAAAGTCCAGGGAAGAAAGAGTACTTTCACGGTTGAGGTGCTCCCGACATTGTTCCCCATTTTGTGAGGTATTAGTGCTTGTCGGATTTTTGTCAAGTACAGAGTTATCTACATCAGCATTGGACGTGTCTTGAGAAACTTCTTGTACTCTCAAATCTAAAAAGCGGCGAGCTCTCCCTGAACTGGGCATAACTACATAGATTTTTGGGAACATGTTATAATATATGATAATTTTTATATAATAACAAATACTAATAAAGTACACAAGCTAAGCAAAACACCGAATAAAATAGGGATAATTAACTAATATATTGTTCTACTATACAGAAGAGGTGAAAACATTATATGTGATCATCCCAACTTCCCTACTAGTATACACATGTTTGTTTAATTATTATTCATTTAAATAATAATTAAACAAACATGTCATCATCTTCATCATTGTTATAAGAGCCCATATCTAAGCATATCATCCTCCTCAAGAGCATCAACATTAATGAAGCCGTCATCACCATCATGATCTAGTCTAGCATGCTTGTGACTACTATTATCAAATTCTATTGCGGGAATATCAAATCGTCGTAGTTGAATACAATTATTATCAGCCTCCATTGAATCTTTAACAACACCTGTCATATTTTGTTGGTAATGTTCATCATCTTCATTTAATTCCTCCTCATCTAGAACTTCAGGAAAATCATAATTGTCTCTTGGTGTATTCTTAACTATAACTTTCCATGCATTTCCCAACTTAATATCAGGCACATAATAAACTTGTCCCGCTTGGCTGGGAAGAATGTAGGGTTGATCATTATACTAAGTGTTCGTAATTTTCTTTGCGAACTCCCGATACACCTCTTTTAGATCCGAGATTTCACCAATCACACTTGAAAAGAACAACTTTGTTTCCTTCTTGATATTCTAACTCAATAATTTCATTTAAAACACCATAGAAATCAATCTCATTCCCTTCATGTTCAGACACCACAAAAATTCTATTATTTTGAGTTTTTCGATATCTTTCATGATCTTTAGTGTGAAATCTATAACCATTGATGATACAACACTTGAAATGCATAGCACGTCGAGATGGAGCCCAAGATAAAGTGCGAAGTTGTTTACTAACTTGATCAGGAATTTGATGCTCTAACTCCCTCACCTGATCAGGAATTATAGAAGGGACAATAAGTCAAGTTAAATTGAAACCCTTTAGGATTTTATTTAATATGATATCTAAAAAAATAAAAGACTTATACGTTCTTCAAACCATTTTGGAAACCTTTCAGCATCTCTCTCATCTACATTTAGCATGTTTTCTGCCCTCAATGAGTTCCTGTGTTGCCTATAAATTTTTTATATAATGTTACTCATCATAATAAGCACAATAAGCACTATTAACATGAAAAAGGGGACAAATGCATACTCAATAAACACTTGGGTTTCATCACAATTATCCAAGACATATAAATGAGCTTTATTCCATTCTACTAAAGTCAGAGTAAGATAATCCTTTTTTCCAAGCAAACGAGCATTATAAGAGAAAACAGATAGCCGCTCTCGACGATCATCACCATCAAAATTTCTTTCTTCTCTATCAAGTCTGGTCTCAACACCGCGCAAATACATTGAGCAAAATGTAAGGCATTCGTTAAAGATATAACTTTCTGCAATTGACCCTTCAGGATGAGCTTTGTTACCCACATATTGTTTAAGAGTGTGCATGTAGATGTTACAAAGAAATAATAAGAAATAGCTAAACATTGAATTACTGACAGATATATAGTTTAAGTTTTACAACTAACTTCATTACCTCTCAAATGGATAGATCCAACGATTTTGCACAGGTCCACCAAGGATAGCCTCTTTTGCAAGATGAATGAGCAAGTGAACCATAATATCAAAGAACAATGGAGGAAATATTCGTTCAAGTTTACATAAAGTTAAGGCAATCCCTTTCTCTAAACGTTCCAAAATATCTATGTTTAACGTCTTTGAACACAACTCTTGAAAGAATATTCCAAGCTCAAATAGTGGTTCACATGCTTCCTTTGGCAAGTGACCTCGTATTGCAAGTGGTAGCAAGCGTTGTAGAAACACGTGGTAATCATGACTTTTCATTCCAGTTAGCTGACCCTCTTTGACATTAACACATCGTGAAATATTAGAAACATACTCGTCTAGTAGCTTTATTGACTCCCAAAACTCACACATGCTCCTTTTTTCGTCACTAAACATTGTATAACATGCTGGAGACATAACTAGTTTATCTCCTTTGATAATGGGGTGCAATTCAGGATGTATACCCATCTTTTTTAAGTCTAATCGAGACTTCATTGTGTCTTTCGTTTTGCACTCAATATTCAACAAAGTTGCCAAAATAGCTTCTGCCATTTTTTTTTCAATATTCATAGCATCTAGATTATGAGGTAACAACAATGTCTTCCAATAGGGCAAGGTAAAAAAATATAACAGATTTCGTCCAATTCAATTCATAACTCTCACATTTTCTCTTCCCCATTCCATTCTTGCTTTTACCAAAAATCACAGGTCTAATCTTCTTTAATTGAGAAAGGACATCATTACCACTTACCTCTTTGGGTGGTAGTCTATGCTCCTTTGTTCCATCAAATGAAGATATGTTTTCTCTCCATTTATGATTACTCGGTAAAAAGCGGCGATGACATATGTAGCATGTCTTGAACCCATTACTCAACCTCATGGAAGATGTCTCCTTCTTGCACACTGGACAAGCTAATTTTTCTTTTGTACTCCAACCTGATAAATTAGCATAGACAGAAAAATCACTAATAGTCCATAACAGTGCAACACGTAACAAAAAATATTTCCTTACTCAAGGCATCATAAGTGTCCACCCCAATTTCCTACAGCTCTTTTAGGTCTTTAATTAATGGTTGCAGAAATACATCAACGTCATTTCCAGGAGATTTCGAGCCCGGAATTAACAAGGATAATAAGAATAAAGGCTATTTCATGGATTTCCAAGGTGGTAAATTATATGTCACAAGCACCACTGGCCACATACTATAAGTGGTGCTCATGATGGAATATGGATTAAACCCATCACTTGATAATACAAGTCTAATGTTACGAGAATCCCATGCAAATAACTCATGAATTTTGTCAAATTCTTTCCAAGCTTTACCATCAGCTGGATGCCTCATCACATTAGCCTCTTCAACACGCTTATCTTTATGCCACCTCATATCTGAAGCTATATCATTGTTCAAGAATAATCTTTGTAGCCTCGATTTTATTGGAAAATTTCGCAATATCTTGCGAGGAATTATTTTACCATTACCCTTTTCAGATTTCCATCTTGGTTCTTCACATGTAGGACACGTTACTTTATCCTCATTTGGTCCCCAAGATAAACCACAATGATTTTTGCAAGCATCTATCTTCACATAGTTAAGCCCCAAATCCCTCAACACCTTTTTTGCCTCATAGAATGATTTAGGGACATTACTACCATCTGGAAGCACCTCTTTAAATATTTGAAGAAGCATATCAAATGATTTTTGACTCCAATTGTTCATCGACATAATGTGTAGTAGCTTAACAAGGAAAGACAACTTGGAAAAATTTTGACAACCTGGATACAATTCCTTTTCAACATCTCTTGTAAGTTTAAAGAATTTTTCTGCTTTCCCATTATTTTGGCTTGCATATCTTACTTCTCCGAAATCCTCTCCATAAAGTCCACTAAAAATGTCATCTAACATGTCCCATGTATTATCATGAGCTTTTTCATTATTTCGTATTTGAGGCTCCAACTCATCATCATTATAGTCATCATCGTTATGCAACTCAAGTGGCTCACCGTGATGTATCCAACGGTTGTAACTTCTAACTATACCATTTATGATCAGATGTTGTTCGACAAGTTCTCATGTGTGTTTGTAAAAGTTATTACATTTCAAGAATGGACATCGAATCTTACCCCCAATACTTACATTATTATATGAAAAATCAAGAAATATTTTTGCTCCATCAAGATACTAATCAGAGAATCTATTTGGAAGTTCCATCCATTTCTTATCCATCTTCAAATATACATGAATAAATGATTTAGGTTTTACACATAAAAAAAATTAATAAGCAGAGTGACAGTTGAACTCTGCATACTTTCAAAACAATAATCAGTTCACTTAATTAGTAACAATAATCAAATCATCATTTTGTTTTAAAGTCATGATTTTAAGGTTTCACTATAACATTAAATACAGAAGCAACCAACCACATCGTCAACTTTTATTTAAGTAAGTGAATGATATCTGTTCCCCCGCTACCAAACTTGAAATCCAACTTAAACATATACAACAAATGGATATTCACAAATCATCATATTGTACACAAATGAACTTTTATCATGAGATGTGTATCTCTAAATCTATCCAAAATCTTAAAATAGAAACAAACCTTAAACACTATGTACATAAATATTGCACAAATATTGAATTCAATAGAGAAAACAAGGGATTGAGGGCTGCAAAATAATTGAATTGATTTTCTAAGAAATGAAATCAATTTTAGTAAAAGCATGAACTCTTAAAGTGAGATACAAAGAAGAAATCAAAACCAATTTATTGTAGTACTTGAAATTCACCAATTTGTGTTCTCCCAGCTTTGAGAATCTGATAAAATAGAGTTAGATTTTGCTAAAATGAGTCCGCATGAACTCTTAAAGTGAGATACAGAGAAGAAATCAAAACCAATTTGTTGGAATACTTGAAACTCACCAATTTGTGTTCTCCCAGTTTTGAGAATCTGATGAAATAGAGTTAAGTTTTGCTAGATTCGGGATTCATTCTTCTCTATGTTTGTGCTTTCCCTCAAAATATAGATCGAAAATTTCAAGACCCACCAAATAATGTTTCCTTGCAAATTATTTATTTAAATTAGTCGCAAAAATATAAACTATGTCAGATATTTTGTGGACTATTTTCTAATAAACATAAAATTTGTTGGTAAAATGAATTAATTAATGACAAAATTATTTTTTTTGCCACTAAAAATTTGGCGAGGAGTCCAAAATTTTGGCGGTAATGTTTCGGTGACAAAATTAGTGGCAAAATTGAAAATTGCCATTATTTAATCAATAAATTGATAATTTGTTGGCGAATTATTTTTTGCCACTGATTTGTCACAGATAGTCTCATTTAGTGACCAAAAAAATTTCTCACAAATTTTTTTGCCGTTAATACCCTTTTTTCTTGTAGTATAGCTCATTTGTTTTGCTTATAAAATATTACATCTTTACGTAATCTAACTCATGTTAATTTTTAATTTTAAAATTTCACAAACCATCTTCAAATTATCAAAATAAAACTCTCTTTGTGGTAATATATATATATATATATATATATATATATATATATATATAGATATATAGATAGATAGATAGATAGATAGATATAGATAGATAGATAGATGTATGTATGTATGTATGTATGTATGTATGTATGTATGTATTGGAGCATATATCAATGAAATGGATGCTAATAGAGAATAGGTTACTCAAAGCATCATTTCAACGAGAACATAAAAGGCAATTGAACAATATCGATTCATTAGTTTCAATATCAGTATCAAATGACTGCTGACAAATGGTGGAGGGGAAACAAGCAATATGGAGGGCTAACATCGCTACATCAGTAGCCTAAACCCAAAGACAGAGGCCACCTTTCTTCATTTTGGTGGTTTGGGGATCTGCAAGAGGGCATCAGCTTTCTACAATTCTACCACAATTCTTGTATGTACAAATCCCAACCCAATATATACACATAGACACAATGAAAGGTGGGAAATAAACAAATTTAAAAAGAAAATGAGTATCAACAGTACAATTTCCGTGAGTTTTACCCATGGTTGACATGGAACTCACATAACCATGTGTTTCCTGTAACGTTAATGAAGATGAGGGTTCCTGCTAACAATCTTCGACCTTCCTGCTAATAATCAGAGTTGGGAGAACCAAGTCACTGTCTGAAGGACACATTGCAGCCCTTGGAGTTAGCTCTTTTCAAATAAGGACCTTCTTTTTGATCTTCAGACACATTGCAGCCCTTGCAGTTAGCTCTTTTCAAATAAGCACCTTCTTTTTGATCCCTCAATAACGACGAAGAAGACGGACACTTCAAGATACCTTTCAAGGGCTTCATTGATGAAGATTCGTTTACCTTTCCTGAATCATCACTTGTACCTACATCATTATTTGTTGTAACATGAACAAAATCATTTCCTAGATCACCCTCATTGCTTTTGGAAAGCACAGAACTGTCACTAGAAATATCCTCCTTGCCCTTGGCCTCATGACGAACATGAGAGAAGCTTTCGACAACTTGAGATAACTTATTGTCATCTTTCTTGCCTTTAGCAATTTTGAACCACCCCTCATTCAATAATGGCAACGAATTCAATGTCTTTAGAAATGAACTTTCCTTGGGACCTTCCGCAAATTTTTTCTTGTTATCAGGGCGTAAAAGTGACATGGCGATCAGACTTGATATGAACAATTGGCAAATTGCACATTTGATTTGCTCATGTCTCTCAAAAGAGGAAGCCTCCGTAAGTCCCACCATTTCCTTAATTCCAAGAACTTTTCGTGCCAAATCTGCCAATTCAAATTTCGCATATTTCGGATTATCATGAAGCTTAGCCGCAATGTACCCTATGTCAGTTTTGCTCTTTGTAAATCCCAACTTTTGAAATGGAAACAAATCTTTCTTTTCCGGGATTCCGAATCCCACAAAGCGAATCCTCTCATCTGTCAGAAACTTGAGGATAGGTTCAGATAAAGATTCTCCGGACCTAAAACGGAGGACCACACAACCTATGCCGAAGCACAAGAGCATCAACACTACGTTGGGGTCACGAGGGTGGCGCATTACATCTAGGCCAACAACAGGAGGGCGCAGCCAAACTTTTCCCTTGGGGAAAAGGAAATCCATGGCGCATAATTGCTCAAAATCTTTCTGTTTGAAGGTTATCCCTTCAAGTTTAACCTCGAATCGATTGGTTCTCAAGAGCACAGTACCGGCCATTTGAAGCTTGAAATTAAGTTTTAATTAATTAGCGATGAAAGTTTTAGTAAACTTCAATCAGGCTTTGGTAAGCTTCTGGCGGTATCTGTGTTTTTCTTGATAAGGGGATGATAAGATCGCAAAACAAATTGTAAGAAAATCATGATGACAGACTGTTCTTCTCCCCCAAAGGGGGTTGTGATACGACCTGTGGTTAGGAATGCTAATCGGACACGAAATATACAAGAAAAGGAGAGCTAGTGGTTCCTCATAATTGTAGCCTATTTGAAAGGGAATCAGTCTAAATTTAGACCAAATGCTCCTAATTTACCAACAACAAAACAAAGAAATAAATAAAATCTAATTTTAGACCAACATTCTACAAAACAACTAAATTTGATGCATACGGAAAAGAATGTATTATCCACAAATAAAATATTGAATTCCGGAGGGGGGGGGGGGGGGGGGGGGGTGGT
>JAUMHB010001566.1:2102-26294 GCA_032359685.1 Pittosporum tobira
TCTAGAATTCAAACTTTTTTTTTTGACAAGTCTCGAAAATTCAAACGGAAGATGTCCTTCTAAGGGAACAATTGCATACCGTTCCTCGAGTGAACACTGAGCAAACAGTATTCTCGTGCCCAGAGAGCGCGTGAATTTGCATCTTGCTTCGGATATCCCACACCTGCAATTTTTGAATTCCCCAAGATATAAGAGCTAAGACTATAAAATAATCCTTAAAATTATAAATTCTGTTTAATTAGCAGCTCAAAAAATAATGATACATTAAAATGTGTGGATTTCCTACCCTACAGACAGAATCACGACCCCCCGTAAGCAAAATGTCAATAGTAGGATGAAGAGCCAAGCAATAGACACCACTTAGATGACCATGATAGGACCTGATAACCTTTAACGAAAAAACAAAACAAAACATCATATTAGTTGATTGATGAGTACTTGCATAAAAAGTGAAAAGATTTTTTTTTTAACTTGGTTGATTATCAACCTTATTCTGTTCTAGGTCCCAGCATTTAACTTGCTTGTCATCCCCGGCAGAGAACATATATGTGTGTTTACTGCTAACAGCAAGGCCTGCAAAAAGAAGCAGAAATTGGACAATTTTAATTTTTAATAGTTGAATTAATGTCTAGCTAAAAATTGACACAAAAAGTAACTGGTAGGTAACGAACCTCGTACTTGTTCGATGTGTCCGGTTAGAGTTAGCCTTAACCTTCCAGTTCCTACGTCCCAGATCTAGATACACACAAAACGAATAAATAAGAAATAAAAATCTTAGAAGCTGGGGAAATAGATCGAAGAAATCGATTAGTTATTACCTTGATTGTACGATCTGCAGACCCTGTACAGAACCACTCATTACTTGGATCAAATGCAACTGATCTCACCCATCCCAAATGACCACTAATAACCTGTAGTACATGATAAATCATTTTAATGTTAAAGAGCATTTAGTGAAGATAACTTCATAAGTAAGGCTATAAGAAGAGAAAACATAACCACTAGGCGAAAAAAAGAAAAAATGAGATAAAGATAACATTAAAGAAGAAGGTCCTTACCCTGTAGTTTTTCCAGGGAGCACGCCATTGGGGACGGGGCCATCTGCTTGGAATTCTTTCCATAAGGGCAGCAGTTGAGAGATTTCTGGAAGCATGTTTCCAAATATAACCATGGGCATATCAAATATCAAGTACTCTAACATAATAAAATATACACATACACACACACCCTCCGTATATGAGATGTTGCTAAAATTAGAATAAGCAAGCACGGAGAGGAGAAAGTAAAAAACCTGTCAGATGAACCACGAGCAGGGATAATTGTAGTGCTCTTTTTGCCAGCAAAACTAGTGTCCCCACTGTCAAATATAAATTCACAATGAAGAATATATAAGTAAATTTCCAAGTAAGATATAAGTACAATAAAAAATGCCACTACAAAAAGTAATACATACAGGCCCTTAGGTTGAGCAGAAGGAACGACAGCTAATGCGTTTTGAGCTCCTCCTTTCTGCGGGTCTCCAGAACTTTCAGGACCTACACGTGTAACAAATCAACATAAACCACTTTAAATTTATTTATTTAAAGTATAAACTGTCTTTAAATATTATTTTCAAATATAAAACTAATACTAGTGTCATCCAGTTAGAGCATATATCATGTAATTAATTCATCTCGCGTGCTCTAAGATGTCTCATCAGAAAGGACTTATGTTAGAAATTTATATTTTGAAAGCAGGGCTTAAAAAAAACATCTATCACTAGAGAAATAGGCTTTCTCTTTTTAGCAAGTATTAAATGTTAACTCCTCAATCAATGTAGCCACAAAACTACACTAAACTTTCTTTTAAACTTACACATCAACGCAACATCCTAAAATTGATAGTGCACTGTTTTGAAACCCTCTAATCTACAAAACCATTACTTACTGAGGGATGATGGAAAGGTGGTTTAAAATTGGATAGTCGTTGGAAACTTAAATTCTAAAACAGACAATTATTGAATATTGTCTGTGTAACTTCTTCATTAAAGCTCACAAACGTAAAAAATTAACTACAACATTTAAAAAGATCATAAATTTAAATTAAAAAAAGTTTATACAAAAGGTGTGCAGTTGAGCTGAATATAAATTTGACTACTACAAAAGAGAAGTTCAATACCGGTAAGGGCAAGAGTATTTGAAGGAGTTGAAGCTTGCGGAACTTGCCGTGAGTTAGCCTGATTAGGAGGTGCCGCTGTGGTGCTTCTAATGCCCTCATACTCAACATTTAGCTTCAACATCAATAATACCCCATTAGAAATAACAAAAAAATATATCATCAGAAAACAAAATTCCACATGTTGAAATAAAATTAAGATTGTCAGAAGCAATTCTTAGGCTATGTTTGTTTGCAGGCAATAAAGCACCATTTTAACGAATTACAATGTGAATTATTATATAGTTAGGTTATATTCAATGATAAAATTGGGTAAGTAATGGCTTACGAAGATTGTAATTAAATCCCCAAATACTTTAACATAAACAAACAAACATAGCCTTGGGGTTGGTTCTCAGCACATTGTTTTTCTTTTTCTAAGCAAACTCACGAAAGATTGTATCAAAATTATCAACTTACATTGCCACACACATGCTAAATATAATCACTAACCTTATGGCTCATCCGAATCTTCTTGCTGGAATAACATCCACAGACAGACATGCAAATTAAAATAAATTAGCGAATCAAGCGTTAGACTATGTTTAAATTTGAAAACACAATAAGCTACCATAAGAAAAGTAGGGTTTGAAAAAGGAACATAAAGATAGTACCTTTCGGGGTCAGGAGGAGGAAATTGACCGTGAAGAGGAGAAAAGAGATCGAGAGCTCGCTTTAAGGATTTGAAACTGAGCTTTTTCAGTGATTGCGGCTCAACTGGAAGTTCCGACTCCATCATTGACGGCGCTGCCATCTTCCGCAGAGAGAGATGGAGGTAAGGAGGGAGAGTAGAGAAATTGGGACAAAGTGTACCAAAAATGAAAAAAGAGAGATCGAGACAAGGCGGTAGATTATGATTTTCTACTTTTCTACTTTCAAGTTAAGTTGTAACTAAATATGCCCCCTATTATTTCATTTTTTTTCTTTTAAGGACCAAGTATTTTCATATTATTTTTTTAAGGACCCAAACCTCCTCGGTTGAGTCCCTGCCTCCTTTTTTTGTGGAAAATCCATCACTTTTTTTTTTTGTTGAAAAATACTAGTATCTTCCAAACTCAAGCATCCGATTTGAGTATAACTACAAATATGAATTGTAGACAATTACTCACATCAAATTTAATTATTTATTTATTTATTTATAATATGTCCTATTAGTTATTATATTTTATCATAATATAACATGAGAATCGTGTAATTCGAATTTACAATTAAAAAAGATAATATTATTTTTATTTTAATGTATATGAAAAATATCATGATTTTCATCATTCTTGATGATACTAGTGGCCCTACATTGTTTATTAATATTAGTTATGTTAGTAAATAGTAAATTATTATTTATTAATCTTACTAATTTATGAGGTACACATGTGGATATAAAAAATACTAATCAATAAATAAAAGAAATTCTAAATACTAAAAAACAATATGAAGCAACAAAAGACAGAAAAGTGGAACAAGAAAAAAAAGTGAGATAAGATATAAGTTATGTGAGTTTCTATTTTTATCATTTATTTTGTCTTACTAAGATTTTATTAATGATGATCTTTTTTTTTTTTATCAAATGTTTGTCGATTTATTTATGAGTTTGCATTTGTTTTATTGATTTTATTATTATTTTAAGAGAAATTGATTAAAATTTTAAAAATAGAATTAGATTTTGGGAATTAGTTGACGGAATCTAAAAACGTTGGCGTTAAAATGAAAATCAGGAAAGGTAAGGAACTGCAGAAGAAAAAAACGGTTAATAAATCGTTCGGGTGGTGACCCGAAGAAGATTTTCAGGTCATTAGGGTTTAAGTAGGGGGAGAAGAAGCGAAAAGTAGAAGAATCCCTGGGGGCAAATTCGTGAAAATGTCGAAAAAGAACGATTTGGGTCGCAGGAAAAGACAGCATGAATTCGAACTACGACGTAAAAATTCTGACTTTGTAGTGATTTATCAGTATATTATATATTTGTTGAGCTAGCTAATTTGTATGTCCATTTCGAAAATTAGGAGAAAAAGAAGAGAAAGAAAAGAAGGCAAACAAGCTGCAAGCCAAGAAGAATAAGATGAAGGTAATTATCTGTCTTGTCTCTCTAGCTTGTCATATCGGTGCGATGTCTGTGCGGTCATTTAGGTTTGTTTGATACTCTTTATTTTAGAATATGTTATAATTTTATTTTTTTAATTAAAAAAAATATTTATTAATTAATTTTTTAAAATAAATGATAATATTGTTATATTTAATTTATAATTTTTTTAAATTTTAAAGTTATTAAATTTTGAAAATATAAGCATGTACTTAATCTTGCACTAAATTTTTAATGAAAAAAAATTATTGTTTCTTGGAGCAAATTTCAAAATTGTGCTATGCAATTATATGCAAAAGGGGGTATATTTTGATTTAGTTTTTACGAATTTGGCCGTAAGGAAAGGTAGAAACTAAGTCATATTTATGTTTTAAACTGTTGAAATTATCTTATGTAGTGGTTTAGTAAGAACTGATTTGAGTGCGATAAAAGGATTAATCGTTCATTTTTGTGTATATAATCTTGAATCACTTTAAAATGGTATTTTCTCGATTTTGTGCGGGTAGGTGGATGGTAGTGGGAAGATGAAAAAGAAGGGTGCGAGCGGTTTCACAGTTGGGAAAAAAAAGTTGAAGACTAAATTGACACCGTTGGCTAAAGCCAAGGCTGCTCAGGCAATGGAAGTTGATAAATGAAGTTTTGCTTGAATTATTTAGTTGTATTCAAAAAATTTACGAGTTCCATTTTCAGGATATGTGTAGTTGTTAGGCCATCGGTTTTTTTTTCTGTAATTTAGTGAGAAGGAAAAGTAGTCGTAGCGTTTCCTTTGTTTAAGAGTTATGTTGTATTCCAGGACCAATTTTCTCTAAGTAATTTAGGCACTTTTGGTACTTGAATATATTTTGTTATCATTTATATCATTTCATGGGGTATACTATTTTCTTGTTGTTCTATAAACCTGTCTGGAAAAGCTTCATATTGAATTGCATTAACTGCTCATATTCAAATGATGCATAAAAAAAAAGCAGTCTCCAAATATCCAGACGTGTTATGTCATAGAGCTGAAGCTTTAGGATTTGAAGTTAAGAAGTATCATAAGAAAAAGAATAATTTGGCGGAACAAGGAAGTGGATACTAGGATCTAAAGAAGTCGAAAACCAGTTCACACCATTTTCGTGAAAGATAGTTTCCAGATTCCTACTGTCTGATTTGTTGTTTTAGGAGTCACATAAGGTATAGTTTCGAATATGAACGTAGTTTAGTGTATCACAATATCCCAAGACGTTATATTCCAATAATAATTAAAGTAAGCATATTGTAGAAAGGACCTTGACACCTTGTTTTTCCACGAGGGGGTTTGAAGTAGACACCTAGATGTATAGAGAAGCTGGGATCACACACACGCACACACAGAGACAGAGACGCACAAAGACACACACATGGAGAAAAGCACACAGCTATTAGGAGCTTTTAAATTCTGATCAACATTACCAGTCGAGTGATCAGTCACAATTCCAACCCATGGAGTTAGTTGGGTGCACCAGCTGCTATGGCATTAACAGAGCCTTGCAAATGTGGACCTAATGGGGCAGTGTCATTGGGGTTGTCTCCCTGATGGAAGATATTGATCAATTGACTCGGTTTGTTCTTGACTTCTTGATGGTTTTGCTTCTTCAGGAATCAGCTATCTTTATCTCTAGTCATAGCTTGATGTTTTTGTTTTTATTTATTTATTTATTTATTTTTTTTATAGAAGGTCATTCGTAAAATTCATTCACATTTCAGTATTTCACTGAGTATCTACAATAGAACATTTCTGTACATCCTTAACACACAAAAGAAGCAGGTAATTGTAGTATTTCAATCGAAAAATATATATGTATGCATGTATATTGTTGAGCTTAGTTTTCGAACAATTGATATCCAACCACCCCAAGTCATCCTGAGGAACTCCCAATCAGCTTTAGAAGCATCGACAATGTTGTTATCACACGGAGGCTGATAATCATGAATGCTATAACATCCCATAGTGGAATCGCATACATCTACCACCATTGCCACCATGCTCCGGTCATTAGCACTTATGGTGATATTGTGCAAGCACCTGCTCTTTCTGTTGAATCACCCTGTTGACAGTGCCACCATGCTCCGGTCATTAGCACTTATGGTGATATTGTGCAAGCACCTGCTCTTTCTGTTGAATCACCCTATTGACAGTGCCACCATCGGTGTATCGTCGGAGTGGTACTGTTTGTCACATTCCGATGGCCTCCCACCATCCCTGCCCTTTTGGAAGCTATTTAGGGTGAGAATAGCCTCTTTGTGGCTAGAAATCGCTTGTGAGCATTTAAAAGTTGTGTATTTCTTGCCTTGGACACAACAATCTGCGTCATTCTCTTTGTTGCATTTTCCAGGTGGGGGTTTCTTACCTGTAGTCTTGTCACTTGGTCTACAGAAGACCTGAGCTTCAACCTCAAAATGTGCTGAAAGAAGTATGAGGAAAATGAGAAGTGATGCTAAGGAGCAAAAAGTCTTCATGCTGATGTTTGACTTGTTGATAGAGAAACATGGGAATGGATAGGGTTTATGTAAAGCTTGTAAAGCAAAATGCCGTTATTGTGGTAAGCATTTGAAACTTCCGGTCATATATTTTTGAATTTGTTTTATTGTCTTCATATTACTATTATGGGGGTAATGGAAGGTTACTTTGGCTTTTCATCAGGAAACAGTAGTGGAAGTATACTAGCGATCAAATCTTTGAAAGAATTGGATTTTCAATGTGATTGCCACGGCATGGTGAATGAAACTCGATAATAAAATCTGAGTTCCATGAATTCCTATGTTTGTTTAGTTGCAAGAAACTAAGAAAGGCACTTGTCTGGATTGCTGATCTGTTTTTTTTTTTTCGCTTGTTAAAGAGATCAATATTATTTTACTTTATGAGAGTAACATCGTTTTATGACTTTATGTTCATTGATAATGACCACACATGAGACCCTAGTATTCTATTTTAATTTCTCGACTCACTTAGAGAAGGGATTGCTTTCTATCTCAATATGTAAATTTAGTTTTACAAGCACTCATTGTGAGAGTAGTATTCTATTTTCCTTTGATTGAATCATAGAGACAGGATTGTTTTTATTTTACACTTTGGATAGTTTCCAGATAATTTACGCTTTGGTGTGTGCATTATTTTTAAAACTTGATATGAAATTGAAGCCTGGATTAACTTGAGTCATGCCATGATTTAATAAATTAATATGTGAAAGTTGATATTTTTGGAAAGTTAATTTGCTTCTACTACTCAGATATGAAGGTCACTAAGATGGCTGTGGCCACAAGATCATATTTAACTGTTTCTGATGGTTTTGACCCCATAATGATGCCTCTCCAGAAATTTTATCGAAGTATACATTGTTCTATACATACGTGTGTGTGTGTGTGTGTGTGTATACACGTATTTTTGCAGAACATGAAGTACCTTACTTGAAAATGTCAAAAGAATTTCAAATAATCTGAAGGATTTGGATTTTTGATACTCCATTGATACCTACTTTTAATAAACAACTTGCCGGTGTCGGTAAGAGTGTGGGTGAGAAGAATCCTGGGAAATGAAGCAGCATATTTTATAAACATGGTGCTTGTGGTTGAGGGGCGTAGTTTTAATTTTTATTTCTACCAGTTAATTCTCTCTTATCCACAAAGAGAGCTTCGTTCCGACTTTTGAAAGTCAATTTAAGTCCTAAAATTTGCAAATATTAAGTACATATGTATTTTCACTTGCTAAAGGTAGTAAAAATACAACCTAATCTATACGGTTCCTTTTGTAAGGTAGTAAAAATACAACCTAATCTATACGGTTCCTTTTGTTCAGTGATAAACAAATGAGACCCTAATACTTTACAGTTGAAGCGCATACCAACGGGAATGGATTGCTTTCTATTTGAAATATGAACCAAGTCTTACAAGCACCTGTGCTCTGCAACTACTGCTGTGATATTTTCCCGTTGATTTACAGTTTGGTCAGTGAATTATTTTTAAAGCATGATCTAACACGAGTTCTGAATTGATGCAAGATAAATCCTAAGATTTGGAAGTTGATCTTTTTAGAAATTTAGTTTGTTTCTATCACTCGTAGATTTCTCTGCAGTTGTCATCCTGTACGTATTTTCTTAATTAGACCTTTTGGTAGTTTATTAAGGTCACTTTTAAGGCAGTGCCAAAGGGTTACCTTGAAATCTTTTCGGCTCTAAATTGTGTCTCATGACAGATTTGTCAAACCCTCCCAAACATTATGCAGGACTTGGATTTTTTTGTTTTTGAGATTCGATGTATATCTACCTACTTAGCAGACAATAAGACGGTGCCAGTGAAGAGTTATGGGCTACAAAATTTGAGAAGGATCCTGGGAGGTGAAGCGGCATATTATCTTATGTACCGAGCCAAAATTTTAAATTTAATTTTTTTTTTTTAAATTAAAAAAAAAAATGGTATGCTGCCTGCAATATATTTAGTTTAGTTTCTGTTGATCTGTCTATATCTCAGATTCTCAGGATCTGGATCATAGCTCTACTAGACTCACCTTCCTCGGGTAATATTAGTTATATGTAGTAGTAGGGACTAGGGACAAAGGTAGTCAAACATAATGGCCAAATTTTAAAACCACACAAGGAGCATATCAAAAGTACTTGGACTATTACTTCTCTCTAGTAATTGTCGGTAGTAGGTGCTGTCGGTGGTTCTTGTTTAATATTCCATTTTGCTTCCTATAAGGTACGGGCCGTACCCACCACCACAGCTGGCACCATTCTTCTTAAATACTATCGCAGCAAGGAGGAGGGTTAATTCATTTTGATGTACTCATTTGCTAGTTCAGCAATCTTGAATTAATAGGTCACTATTTATCATGAAATTCCTCAAGTTATTCAAATTCAAGATTAGGCGAAAACGAGTACATGATGGAATTGTTGATGTTGCTCCGCAAGGGTACAAGTCCAACAATCTTGAGGAGGATTTTACCGTGAGGAAATTTAGCTGGGAAGAAACGGAGATGCTCACGATGAATTGCTCAAGCTCTCGTGTGATCGGATATGGAGGATTCAGCACAGTCTATCTGGCTAAGTTTCCGGAGGATTCCAGACTTGGAGCAATCAAGATCCAATGTAGCAGTGAGCGTCTGATTCAAGTTTTCAAGCAAGAATTGAAGATTTTACTTCATCTCCGCCATCCTAATATTGTCAAACTTCTTGGATATTGTAATGAACGAGAAGAAGGTGTTCTGTTGTTTGAGTACATGTCCAACGGAACATTGCAAGAGAATCTCTCCGGATCATCGCTTTCGTGGAAAGCCCGGATGACCATAGCCTTCCAGCTAGCACAAGCAATGGAATATCTGCATGACAAGTGTAGCCTGCAGATAGTCCATGGAGATATCAAATCTTCAAATATACTTTTGGACGAGAATTTTAATTGTAAACTCTGCGATTTTGGGTCTGCAAAAATGGGATTTTCTTCAATGGTATTGCCGCCATCATCCTCAATGAATCATCGGATGATAGTGGGTTCTCACGGTTACTTGGATCCTCACCACCTGAAGACGGGACTTGCCTCGAAAAAACAAGATATTTACAGTTTCGGGGTAATTGTTCTGGAACTTATTACAGGAATGGAAGCCTTTTGTTCCAAAAGGAGAGAGAAGCTGACATCGATAGCTGACCCTATTTTGAGGGATACCACAAAGGTCGGGAATATGGTGGATCCGCAACTTGATAATAAAGATGAAACCTTCGACTTGGGAGAGGCCAGAGCTATGGCTTTGATCGCTGCTAGGTGCCTTTCTGATTCCCCTAGCCTAAGGCCTTCTGCCTCCGAAATTTTAACAATCTTGAAGGATGAAATCTTCGAGAAATCCACTAACCTTGCAAAGGGATAGCTACATAATTGTTTTGCTTGTATGTACTGCATTATATATATGTGTGAAACTTGGTGAGATTCGTGAGGCAATATAAACTTGTAAAGGATTATGCACTTCAGAATTGTTTTAGCGTAAAGACAAAAGTTCTTTGTTTGTGGTTGTCTAAGTTGGCCCGTTTTGGCTTGCAAGCATATTCTCACCTGTTCCAAAATTAGAGTAGTTTTGAGTTGTAGAAATTAGGTTTCTGAAAGCTTAAACTTCAAATTATGATATAAATTTATTAATTTTTCAAAATTTATAAGTTTGTGTACAATGCTAGTATTTTATATGTAGTGATCTCAATTACAAACAAAATCAGAATGAGATTGTTAGTATTTAAACTCTTATTTTCAATTGCCTAAATCTAAGATATCATTATGAGGCTTAAACTGTTTTAACTTTTAACTACGGGATGACAGAAGTGATACATGGTTCACCTAAATTGTTATATACGACATTTTCTTTTAATTTTATATTGATTCTTTGCTTTGCGGGAATTATTTGCCTATTTTATTTAAATTCTTATTTTTAATTGCCTAAATCCAAGATATCATTATCAGGCTTAATCAGTTTTAGCTTTTAACCACTGGGATTACAGAAGCGACATATGGTCTACCTAAATTGGTATATACAACATTTTCTTTCTGTTTTATTTTGATTCTCTACTTTGCAGGAATTTTTTGCCTGTTTTGTTTAAATTTTTATTTTCATTTGTCTAAATCTAAGATATCATTATGAAGCTTAATCAGTTTTAACTTTTAACAACCAAAATTAGACTTGGCAAAGTTGACCTAAGCCTCGGCCCGCCGCCTGTTCGTAAAATGGACAACTTTGGATCTATACTTTGGGCAAAAAAATTTAACTTATAAAAAGTTTTAAATTAATAAAAATATATAATTTTAAAATAATTAATTTTTAAAAATAAATTATAATTAATTTTAATAATTGGGGCCAAACAAGCCCAAGAGATAAAGGTAAAGTAGCACAAAGTAGGTAAACACAGTGGACACAATGAAACTGGTCTAGCAGTTCCAAATCATGACCATTGACTGCTTGCTTTTTTCTGCTTATTAAAATGTCAATTTGTTAAGTTGATAAAAGACGATGTCATTCTTTAACTGTTAGTATTGAACTAAGACCATCTCATTGCTAATAATATTCTTTGAGTTTAATAATTTTTTAAATTTTAAATTAATATTTAAGAAATTAACTATGATATTAGTTTCTATTATTTTGTTGATCAAATTTTTTTTAAGTGCAAAAAAAAAAAAAAGTATTGGCTTACATATCTGGACCAAAAAAAATTGGGCCTTTTTGGCCCGGCCATTTTTAGCTAGGCCTGACCCGTTTGACAGGTTTAACCGAAATGACCGAAGTGACACATGGTCCACCTAAATTGGTATATACGACATTTTCTTTCTGTTTTATTTCGATTCTATACTTTAGGGGGGATTATTTGTCTATTTTATGAAATCATCTTGTCCTTTATTCTTGGATCATATTACATTTGTTATGGGATTCAGGATTCTCTTGCTCATTATTATGTGATTGAATTAATTGGTTGAGATTTAATTAATTGGTTTATATGAGAGTCAAACTATATTCTGTATATACTTGATACTCTTATGTATACTTGGTGAAACCATTACACCACTTACTCAAAAAAAAAAAAAAATCAATCAATAATAAATTTTAAAAAAAAGATTAAAATCCTCAAAATTTGAAAATTTGAAATAACCTTCTCATCTTATTGGATATCAAATTATTAATCATTTTCAATTGATAAATGTTTGTTTTAAAAAATAATAAAAACTCTAAAATTTGAAGAACCTTTAACACCATTGGATTCAAAGGTTGGGAATATTTCTTTGCCTCAATATATCTGCTTGCATCAACTATTGCAATGACAACAACTAATGATAACTCCACATTACCGATGGGTTATAAACTTAATAATCCTAGCTGGCATGAAATTTATATGTTTTAGTTCTCTCCAATATTTTAGTGTAAATTCAATTAGTTTTTTTACTCATAACCAACCTATGAAAGAATAATTAACATGCCAATAGTTAATATAAATAGTTTATCATCAAATTGTCATTTTTTCGACTATCATGCAATCCTATTCAAGTATTTAATAGAATGAACATTGTCACTAAATAAGGATGAGCTATTTAATAGAATGTTGAGGGTTACAGAGAGTTCGAGAACTTAATGTAGATGTTGAACTCTATCTTGAATTGAAATCTAAATTTGTAGTTTTAAGATTCAACTTTGTTATTAAGTCCTCAAATTCACTCTACACAATAGAACCTTCATCTATCTTTTAATCAATTCATGTTTTGGTCGATATCATAATTAGCCTTTCAAATCTTATTCAACCAACTTATATTTAAAATAATAAATATTATTTTGTTAAAAGATCATTAAACCAGTATTTGTCGTCTAACGGTTTGGATAATTGCATTTCAAGCAATAGTCCCAAGTTTATATCTTGGCAAACACATTTGGCACAAAGATATGCTTCTTCCGTCTCATATTATTCATAATAGTGATTTTTTTTTTATGCATATTAAAAAATGTATTGAGTATATAATTGTTGTCCAAATTGTCTATGTAATTCCGGTTAACTTACAACTATAAAGACGATACGAAGCTTTGCATATTAAAAAATGTATTGAGTAAATAATTGTTGTCCAAATTGTCCATATAATTCTAGTTAACTTACAACTATAAAGACAGATCTGAAGCACTAAAAAGAATAAAGTTAGAAGGCTCCAGACCTAGACACATTGACCAAAAAATACCAATCAAATTCACTGGCCCATCACAAGTTTGGTTTAAAACCTTAAAACTATTAAGTACTCTTGATATCAACCAAACCCATTTGGACATCACAATTCTAGCCAAAAATCTTAAGCTATTAGGTGTTAATGTCCATATAAGATTATTACTATTTTCAAACTCAGCCAATTTGAAACGAAATATTACAACAATATTTTATGAACTTATAGAGAGAAAAAACAAGTAGTAACACTATGTGACAGTAATGTAACCAAATTCCAACTGCCTGCCAAATTTTTTGTACTTAGCAAAATTTTCTTTTTCTTTTTGACCCTCCCTAATCTATATTCAAATTTTAAATTTTAAGAGCTCTCAACATGTGGAGGAGAGTAATTTAATACTTGAGAGTATTAATTAATGTTGGTCATACTTAATTAGAGAGTACTCCAAATATAAGATAAAATTAGTCATTTCTCTTTAAATGATTTTCAAATAATGTAATGTTACAAAAATTATGAGATATCCTACAAAAAAAAGAAAAAGTGTTATAGATAATTTGGAACATAAGGAGTACAAAAATCACCTTACTAGCTAAATTTTGTACTTGAAAAAAATTTGGTGCCTTTGTAGATTCCCTGCCCTCTGGACTTTCTGTCTCTGAATTTTTAGCAAATACGTATGAAAGATAAAATCCCTTCCATCTCATTCATACTTGACTCTTGAGAACTCAACTAGCAAAAGGACGAGTTTAACTCAAGGAAAATAATTTTTTAGTCACCGTATTTGGTCGCAATTTTCAAGATGGTCACTGAACTCAAAAATCACATAAATTTATCATTATACTATAAAGTATATTTATATCGATGACTATTTTGAAAAAAAAAAATTATGTAATTCTGTTTTAAAATGTTAACAAAATAGGTGTAATGTTTAATTTGTTTAAAATACGTATTTGGTTGTAATAGAAGAATATGTTTAAAATAACAAAATTAAAGTATAATTATTTGTAAGGGATGTCACTGTTACACGAAAAGTAATTAAAATAGGTGGAATGTTTAATTTGTTTTACTAGCTTAAACATCTGGTGTTGCACATGTTAAATTTCACTTTTTTAATATATTGTTTATATTTGTTTTTTTTTTTTTTTAATATTTTTTCTTGTATGCACTCTTATATAAGTTGTTGAATGTGTAATTTACTAAATTTTAGAGAAGATTGGATTTTAATTTTTTTCCCCAACATATGTCACAACATTTTTTTTTTTTTGAAAACACGTTATGATTTATACAATATTTATAAGACTTTAGACAAATTATTTATTTTTAGGTCATTTAAAACTTATGATATATTTTCATTTGTGAAAGTATTTGAATTGGTATGTGTGTTTTTAACATCCGGTAACTAACAAAAACGTTTGGTAAATGAATAAAAAATTAAATAGAGTTTATGTGCAACTCAATCCGAGTTATATATTTGAAACTTATACAGTTGAATTGACTCTTCGTACATGCATCGAAATATCATCCTAATATTAGGATTCATCAAATTTTTTTAAATATTCACTTGTGGCATACCATATTCTCAATGATTGACATAATTTTTCTACCCCGGGCCAATAGGGAGAACATTTAATTATATATAATGAGAACTGCTACTTTCACAAGTAAAATAACTACTTGATACACAATTGAACCAATAAAAACTCTATATGTGTTAATTTATGGATACCACTTGTGTAACTAATAATTTTTTCTTGCGAAAATAGCATATATTATAATATATTGATGCATTATTAAGTTGACTTAGTAACTATTTCTGCAGACTAAGTTTGCAAGTCAACCCAATATAAACTGCCCATAATAATTGGGATGAATTCTAGCCGTGTGTTTCAACTGAAATTTGAAATTTAGATGTTTTAGTTCACCCCAATATTTTGGTATAAATCAAATTAATAGTTTTGCTTATTCCAACTTATGAAAGAACAACTCAGATCACATATTACTGTTCGTCATAACAGAACAAGTCTAAAACCTCACTTCAAAGTGACGTGGTGTTCAAAATGCCTTCTCACTAGTTTACTAGTAAGTATGCTGAGGAAGAATTACAAGCAACTCTTGGCATATCGGTGGTATTACTTAACACACTAAGTAAAGTGTCAATGTTTAAAGTAGATGATTATTCACCAATAGGTCCTATACGCTCCATCTATCTTTTAATAAATTCATGCTTTTTTTTTTTTTAAATGTGATTTATAGTAATTGGCTATTTTTCTTTTAAAATGTGATTTATATTTAAAGTTGAAATAAATACAGTTTTTTTTTTAAATAAATTTTTTGTTTAAAAAATTAAGCAAAAATATATTTAAATTAAAATTGTGATAGAGTTTCGTTCTATTTGTGATTAACAAATTTATTATGTTTATTGATTTTATACTCATTTAAACCGACTAAATTAGTGCTTGCTATTTCTTGAATATGATTTCTTGTTTCGATGTGAATTTTAAAATCTAAATAATCCATCTTTAAACGTGTCTATAGGTGAATTGATTTAATTTTTAAATATTACTTATATATATGTAATTGAATCGTAAAAGATTAATATTTACGAAAAACATATTACATATCCAATTTATCTCTATATATTAAGAGACAATTCGGCCGCTTCACCGAGTTATTTCTTTTTATTTTTTTATCCTACTAAGCCAACTCACACAACTTTTGGCTTTCTCCCCCAAATCAAAACATACGTCTACAGTCTCTTCTTCACCTCAATATTCCTCAACTCTATCCCCCTCTTTACCTATTTCATTTCATCAATATCATCCTGATTGGCAGACAAAGGCATGGACTTGCTCTACCAGTGTCGAAATAGGGGTGGTGCTGCATGATTTTGTGATCGATAAGCAATTGGGGAGTTTCTTTTATTTGATGTTTGTCTTATTCCTTTTACATGTTATCATTTTTTTTTTCTTTTAATTTCAGACTTGTGGTTGATCTCTAATAAATCATGGAGTTGCTATTTTGATGTGCATGTTTGGAGATGGTGAGATAACTTTTCGATCCAAAATCGGCATAAATCAATGAGTTTTGAAAATCCCACTGCCATTGGTTAAAACTTAACTTCCCCTCATACTCTGGGAGAATTAGAGAGGGCCAACCAAAGAGCTTTGCTCTTTTGTGTTCATAAGGATCAATTGTCGAACAACTCAATTTCTCAATTTCTTTTGTGAGCAATGGTGGTGATACCGAGAGGTACATCGATACGTTCTCTTATTCTCCTCTTCGGATTAGTATTTCTCATCTTCTATTCAAGTTGTAAATGATTAATCTATTGCAATTTCAGGTTTAAATCTTTTTTAACACAGAGTTGCCATTCCTAAATTACTTTTTGGGTTGAATTATTTGCAAAGATTTGATTTTTCCATGTCTTTCAAGTTTCATTCTGATATGCTAAGTATCTCTTGGCAAGCAACGTGTGTTCAAAACCCTTAGAATTTGAGACATTTCAGTTCATCGGTCTCGAAGTTGAATATTTGATCACTCTTGAATCCAAGCCATAAGCCAATTCCAGGTATGCTGTCATGAATTTATGGAGAATGTTTGTTGTTTAGTTTTGATTTTCTCTACTCAATTCCTCGATTTCAATTTTAATTTGTTTTTTCTTTTCTAATTTTAAGTTTGTTGCTTATGCTTTTTGGTTCATATTTGGAGTTTGATTACCAATTTTCTTAGTTGTTAATTCAATATTGTGATGTGTTTTAGATTTGAGGAGGTGAAGTGGACTATGATTCTTTCTGATTTCTCTTTAATTTCCTTCCGGTTAGTGCAAATGCACTCTTCATCTCTCTACAATGGACTGAATTTGTTTATTCTTGAATTGTTTATTCTTGAAAGTACTAACATCCTGATCAATACAATTAGTCAAGTAGTTACTTATTATATCTTTGTATATAATTCTTTTAGCCAAATGCAATAGGTTGAATTTTAATTGTTGTAGATATTGGATTGCTAATGGATATGAATATAAAATTTTTAGGTTCGCACAGATATTGGATTGTTAATGGATATGAATATAATTTTTTTAGGTTCAGGTCATATATGCAACCTATGATAGTTTCATTTTGGTTTTCATTGTAACAGAATTAACACAAATTCTATAATTTAGAAGCTCTCTCTTCTATTTCCAGGTAAGTCGTAACCTATGTACTTTGTTGTTTGACAAAATGCCATTTATATGTATACTATTAATCTTTTATTTATTCATTTTTGGCACTTTCAGTTACAACATATACAGATTCCTATTTTTCTTGATAAATGCGTTTTATCACTACCATACCTTCTATTGTTTGAAGTACTGTTTTTGTATCATTGTATAAGTCTTTGGTACTCAAATTGTAAGTCACTTAGATGCTAGCTGCACCTTTAGTGAAATGTTTATTCATTCTCCATTTGATCTTACATTGACTTTTCTTTTAAGTGTCTAACTGAATTGAATTCTAGTAATCTGCCTCGACTGAAATTTGAAATTTATATATTTTCGTTTCCTCTACTATTTCATTGTAAATCAAATAAATTGTTTTGCTCATTCTAACTTATGAAAGAACAAGATGATAATTTGAAATTTATATATTTTAGTTCCCTCTAATATTTCATTGTAAATTAAATAAATTATTTTGCTCATTCCAACTTATGAAAGAACAAGATGATGTGGTAATAAGTAATATAAGTTATCTGTCACAAAATTGTCAGTCTCCAAACTACCATGCAAATCTTTCCAATCAGGTGATGTGCTAATAAGTAATATATAAGTTACCAACTAGATGATGTGCTAATAAGTAATATAAGTTACCTACTACAATATTGTCATTCTCCAAACTATCATGCAAATCTTTCAATTATTTAATATAAGTTACATGTCACAAAATTGTCATTCTCCAAACTATCATGCAAATCCTTCAATTATTTAATGAGTATGTGTAACGCCCCAAACCCAAGCTATCACGCAAATCTTTCAAAATTGTCATTCTCCAAACTATCATGCAAATCTTTCATGTCATTCTCCAAACTATCATGCAAACATTTCAATTATTTAATGAGTATGTGTAGCCCCAAATCCAAACACGCTATCATGAAAATCTTTCAATTATTTAATGAGTATGTGTTGTAATACCCTGTAATTTTAAAAAGGATAATATTTTTCTCATATTATTTTCTAAATTATATTTTATTAAGTTAGAAATATTTGATTAAATTTGACTTTTGTTATTTTTGTGGTTTAAAATTTTATTATTTTTAGATTTAGTAAAAATCAAATACGAAATAAAATTTAATTAATATATTTGTGAAATATTATTTTTGGACTTTTTAATAAATACAGAATTTTTTAATAGAGTTATATTATATATAGATAAAAATAAATACTTATGGGAGGATTAGGGTTTTCATATATTAAGAAGTTATAAGCGTCAGAGAGAATATCGATTAGACATGTGGCTCTAGAACAGATAGAACATGACGGAGAACAAGAGACAAAGGCTAGGAGATTCTTCAAGAAAGTATTTGGATTTGGTGGAGATCGTTATAGATATGGTGTTCGTTCTCTTCCCTTTGTTATTCCCAATTCGTTGGTAATCTTATGGAAATTTCAGTCGTGTTGTGAAATTCGTAAAAAATCCATTGTAACTCTGATTTGTTAGATTCTTGATTGAAAATATTTTTCAATTTTCTTCACGTTTTATGGTTTACATTTTCCAAAATTCCTCCTCTAAATATAATTAAAACATCGATTTCAGTAGCTAGTATGTTCAGGGATGAATTTTGATAAACTTTATTGTTTAAATCATAGAAAATTCTATATTTTGTCAAATTATTTGATTATTATTTTTTTTGGAAATCTATTGATTTTATATACAAGTTTTATTATTTTATTTGTTTTGAATTATGTAATATAAATTATTCAATTTCAAGTTTTGTAAAACTAGTCTTTGATGTACCTTTTATTTTGACAGATTCTGTCATATATTTTCTAAATTCGTTTTGTAAACTTTCAGTTATCAAAACTGAATGAATTTTATATTTTCGGAACCCTAAAAAAGTCTAATATAAATTTTATGTTTTGACTTTTTAATATTTATGGTTTTAAATTGGTCGTAACTGTACTTTCACATAACTACTACAACAGATTTTTAGCAGTAAATTATTATTTTCGAACTTTGATAATTTTTTGATTTTTAATCCGATTTTAGTCATTCTTGAGGCTAAATTGGACTTATTAAAGTGTAGTTTCTGATGGTATTTTCATATTTATATAATTAGTTTAATATTATAGTAATATGATTAGATTAGTGAGCTGAGGTCTTAAGAATAATTGGACAAATTTGAGATTCTAACTTCTATAGATTGTAGTTGATTATCTAAAGTTTAAGTGAACATTTGGGTTGGTTTAGAAGTATTACTTTTATGTGTGAAGTTAATATGTATAATCCTTTAAGTTTGCCTAAGGATTTAGTTGATGCGGTTGGACTTTTGAGGGTGAGACTTTATGGATTTAGGCGTATGTGTGTGAGTTTGATTATCAGGTATGGATTTTGTACTCCACTCATTTGAAAATTCTTTTATTTCTAAATGATTTGATGTCTGAGATATTAATTTACTATTGATGTTTGAGATATTGATTTATTATTAATGTTTGATATATTGATTTATTTAATAAATTATCGAACTATCGAATTATCAAATATTTGAACTATCAATTTTAAAAAATGGTACTTCGGGTACAACTGAACTAAGGCACTACTGCCAGTGATGGTGCTTAATGTTGCTAGACTAGTCTAGGATGAGCGGGTGGGACTAGTGGTCATGACTCATCAAATTTGAACAGTCTGGTAGGTTGGTATTGGACATGCCACTACCTTCTATAATTTTTTGACCATTTCATTTGGATGACTGATGAAAGTGGGATGTTGGACTCCACTAGTATGCTATGTAGCCACATGGATGCTAGTGGTGATTTTGGACTGCTTAGGTTTTTATGCTATATAAATTTAAGATATAATATTTTATTAAAATTATATTGTGAAAATATTTTACTTCATTTTAAAAATATTTATATAAATTTAAGATATAATATTTTATTAAAATTATATTGTGAAAAGATTTTACTTCATTTTGAAAATATTTGTTTTGTTGTGTGCCTCTGTTTTGATGCATTGCTTCCGTTCCTTATTGATCTATTCATTCAAATTCATTGTTGATCCGAATAGGTGGAGTTTCATGTTATTGATTTATTTAGAACTAGTTACTTGAAAGTTTATTGGAGATTTTAGTTTGTTTGTAAATTTTATGACGATTGTAAAGAGATTATTTATGGACTTTAGTGCTCTTGATATTGTTCAAGGTTTAGTTCGCTTAGTACGTGACTTGAAAGTTTATTGGAGATTTTAGTTTGTTTGTAAATTTTATGATGATTGTAAAGAGATTATTTATGGACTTTAGTGCTCTTGATATTGTTCAAGGTTTAGTTTGTTTTAGTACATGACTCTTGATATTGAGCAAGGTTTAGTTCGTTTAGTAAAGGGGGAGTTACATGTGTAATGCTCCAGACCCAACACTGACCCAAGAGTACCAGCCAAGCCTACTGGCCCACCATAGACCTGACTCAAAACCTTAAACTATTAGGTATCCTTGGTAGTGAACTAAGACGTATAAAAGACCATTACTACTTTTAAACTTAACTGATGTGGGGCAAAGTATCATAATATGAAACTGTCGACAAAATACAGATGAACTATCTTTTTAAGAAGTTGCAATATTCTAATTGACTTATTATTTTTATTGTTACTTTTAAATGGGGGGAAATACGTCCACTAAATGGTTTAATGATCAAAAATCATATAAACCCATAATAGCAAAAATCAAAGCAATCAATCTCATGTAAAGGGAAAAGAAAAGTCCAAATAAAGGAAAATCAATCCTTTAGTTAAATAAGGGAGAACTCACGTCTAACACGAGACTCAAGACCTCGTCGTCACATGACCTCATTCTTAATCACCAGGCTAAACCTTCATTAAGCTAATTATAAAATGAGTAATGTCATGAGTCTCAAATATATATTAAATTCACATGTAACTAATGTATAGATTAATATATAGATTGATTAACATCATGGTGGCTCCTAATCAAATACATCCAACCCATTTATCCATGACATGTATTTGATACACACATTAGACACAAAGTTTTAAACCTCTAGTATTAATCTTATAAATACATAATTGGTAAGCAAAATTTCTTTTTTCAAACTACCCTTCCACGTTATTAGCTATTTTTTTCTTTTCTAATTAATTCAATGTCCATCATTTTTCCACCTTTCTTTCTCTTAATACAATATTCAAATTAGTATCTTTAGCTCCTAATTTACCTCATCTACTTTTTCTTTCATAATACAGGGACGGGAAGTAAACAAGAAGAGCAGTTCACGTGAGAAAATTGAGGCACCTGGATATGTTACGTTCTTAATGAGTAAAATAGACTAAAGGAGGAGGGGAAGTTTTTTTTAAAATATTTGGCTAAGTTAAAACTTATACTGTTATCACAAGCCTTGCTGGAATAGGTTTTTGTGAGTTTGCAACGGATAAAGCAACCCCTTGTTCTCTTACTTACAACTTGAGTTCTATCATCTTAAACGTTCATGCACATAGCAAGCAAATATTATATTCTCTCCGTCCCAATTTACTTATCTTAATTGGAATGTCTGTCCATTAAAAAAAATAATGTTTTCTCTAAAATGCGCTTCTTATCTTATTAATGGGAGAACCAATGAAACGATTGATTATATGAGCGAGAGAAATTTTGATGAGAGTAATGATTTTTATATTTTTAATGAATTATAGTTCCAATAAAAAGAATTAACTTATTAAATATGAGTAGAATTAGAAAATTGTGACACAGATAGTACATTAAAGGAAATTGATAAATAATTTGGGACAAAATAAAAGAAAAACTATGACAAATAAAATGGGACAAAGGGAGTAACAAATTAATATGAATAAATGAAAGTGCATAAATGTAAAGGGGACAAAGAATTTTTATAGTAGTTCATTTTCTACTCCACTATTCATTTTTTTTAATTCTTAGAAGGGATCCATTAAGCCTTTAAAATCCTCATAAGGGAGTTCACATACCAAAAGCCAATTACAACAAGTTTACCAATAATTGATTTGATTGGTTTTGGCAGTTAGACTCAACTTGAGTATGGAATTGTCAAGCGACAAGGGTGCTGCTATTGATTAATCTTAACTGATTTCGATAGCAACAAACTTGAGCTCTTCTTTCTCATTCTTTGACGTGATGTCGATTTGCAGATTGTGGAAATTTGCAGTTATTGAGGAGGCTTAGGTTGAAGATGATTTTTTGAAGAGGTAGCATGCTTATCCTTGATGAGAGAGTTTGAATTTCTTCTTAGTGTATTCTGCCAAAATTATCATTTGCAAATCTTGCTCATTATCCTCAATTTATACTTGGAATAGTCTAACCATTTAAGGAGGAGACATTTGAATTTAGTACTGAGTACTAAATTCTAGGTAGTACCATTTGTCCAGGCCAATGATTGCCATCTGTTCTTTCTAAATATTCTCTAATAAAACGACTACTAGAGATGATTCAGAAGATTGTCTTCTTGCGCCAACTACTGATGGCTGCTCGACAACAAAGGCAGGAAGCTTTGCTATGCAATGGCCTTGTTGCTTATCCTAAATAGCAGTCAAATTCCAATTCTTCATATCTTCTTGAGGTCTTTTGCATCTTTGTTGTCTTCAAGTCTTCGAAGCGTATGTTATGTTGGGTTTTGCTATCAAGACTATCTTATTACAAAGACTAACCGAATTACAATAAATGCGTTATCAAATCTTAGGCATTCTAACGTAGGCCCATCAAAATACAAAAAGCTACCTATTAGATCTAGAAAAGTAAGGAAGAGAAGCGCAGATGAGCCAAAATATCCTCACATCTCATCAAGGAGTAACTTGACAATTACATGCTCAAGAAAATCTAAACTTATAATACTTCCTAATTTTTGTGCCTCAAAAAGTTGGGGGAACAACATCAGGCAAAGGTGGGGGCAAAAATGAGGCATCAACATAAAAAAAAATGCAAGAAAAAAAAAATGCAACCCTTCCAAAAGCAGGAAAAATGTAAAATATTTTAAAATTTTGAGTTATTTAATTTCAGTAATTTTATAAATGTTGATTTTGACTTTTTCATTCTTATAACAACCAACCATAAGTTTGGTCACAATGTGTTCCTTTTTTAAAGTGAGTTCCACTAGGAAGGATGTAACTTCAATGTGGGCACATCTACTCAACTAACTTCATCTTCGAAGAAAGCTGTAGTGATTAAGGATTATAAAACCATTACAAGATCTGCAAACAAAGTTCCAGCAAAGACTAAGAACCTGTTTGGGAGTGTGTTGCATTAGTTTAAAAATACTTTTAAATTCAGATTTGATTTTTTTTGGTGTTTGGTTATCATCTGCAAGTACTTTTAAATTGTAGACATTTGGACTCTAAAGTGCTTTTAGTAAAAGTTAAAAATTTGTTCTTTTAAAGTGCTTTGGAATCAAAAATTAAAACTTTGTCTTAAATTATTTAATGTAAAAATTAAGTAAATAATTTTTATTTCTCAAAAGTACATTTATCTTTATCTAACCAAACACTTTCTATTTTATTTTTCAAAATACTTTCACTAAAAGTTCTACCATTAAAAGTACTTCACTCTATCACAACGCAACACAACACACCCACAAAGGAGGCCTAAGAAATCAATGGGCCTTATTGTTAGGTGTGGAAGATTTGCAAAGAAACTAAGGCTATTGACAAGTTGGTAATTAACTAGACACATGAAAATGTGGTAATGAAGTGTACTTTTGTGGTTCAATAACATGCATTGAAATTTTTGAATATGCTGTTATGGGTGAAATTTACTTTTATAGTTGAAATTGTAATTGAACTTTATGATGATATTTGAAACACTTTCTATTTTATTTTTCAAAATACTTTCGCTAAAAGTTCTACCATTAAAAATACTTCACTCTATCACAACGCAACACAACACACCCACAAACGAGGCCTAAGAAATCAATGGGCCTTATTGTTAGGTGTGGAAGATTTGCAAAGAAACTAAGGCTATTGACAAGTTGGTAATTAACTAGACACATGAAAATGTGGTAATGAAGTGTACTTTTGTGGTTCAAT
>JAUMHB010001677.1:0-28044 GCA_032359685.1 Pittosporum tobira
ACTACAAATATATTTTTATATTTAGTTTTTAAAATAAATTTAACAATTATATTATTTTAAATTAATATAAGTATATTTTAATTTTTTTAATAAACTAAAACTAAGTTCTTATAATAAAAATTTGAATTTATTTGTATGCATTTACAAACTTGATATTATGATCTAACAATAAGATATTCATACTTTATAGAAAAAATTTAATAAAATAAGTGGTTTTGAAGATTTTTAAAAATAAAGAAAATTTAAAATTTAGAAAATATATTATATATATTTAAATATGAAAATATTAATTATGCATATATTAGGAAAATAAAAATAAAAGTATTTATTTTAAAAATAAAATAAATATAAAGATAATAAATGTGATTAAATAAAAGTATTATAAAAAATGATAGAAAAAGACAACACTCGGATAATTTTTTGAAAAATGACTTACGAATTTAAATATATAAGTCGTTTTTTTGAAATAACAATGAAATTTTTTGTTGACTGAAAAATATTTTTTCGTTGACCGAATTTTTCCTGACATACCAAATATTAAAAAATCTGAAAAAAAAATTTCTGAAAAATATTTTTTCTGTAACAAACAAAGCGTTCATTTGACCATTTGATTGAATGTTGGAGTAGTTCATGACAGCTGCTCATACCAAAAATGTCTACCAATAACACTAAAATCCATAGAAAAGCTTGTAAGATTATTTTGGACCTCACCAGGCTCTATCTTCAAACACCATTATCCTTATCCACTTAAGCCTGATTTTGATACATAGAGTTTATTTGATACAATTTATTTTAGAATAATTTATAATTTATTTATTGATTATAGTTTTTTTGAGCCAAAAAAAATATTTATTGACAAACGTTTTAAAGTAAATCAATAATATTATTATACTTAATCTATAAACTTTTTAAAATTATTTTTTAAAATTAATTTTTAAAAAATTAATTTTTAAAAATAAATTATAATATAACCAAACAGGGTCATGAGAGTCATTTCCTTATCTATGGTAACTCATTTCATGGTAACTCATTTCCTTATCTATGGTAACAGGGAAAGTGTCCAGCCCCAAAAGTCGGGAAAGAAAGGACAAAAACTTGGGAGGATGTGCTGTGATGACAGTGCACATCAAACAGTTCCCTTAGATTTGGAAGACCACCTCACCTGAATCCTGACTGGGAAACTCATGTGGGCTTGCCACCCTCTTTAAATTCTCTACTGCCATCAACCTTTCTTTTACTTACCCAGAAAAAGCACAAAAGGGAATTGTTAGTTTCCTTCTTTCTGGGTTTGATTTTCAAGAATAGAAGAAGAGAACACGCGCCGTACGCGCACACAGACATAGAGAGACAGACAGACACACACATAGAGAGAGAGAGAGAGAGGATGCTGGAAGGGAAAGCTTTGATAGAGGATACAGATATGCCAATGAAGATGCAGATCCAGGCCATGACCTCTGCTTCTCAAGCTCTTGATCTATACGATGTTCTTGACTGCAAATCCGTAGCTGCCCATATCAAAAAGGTACTGGGAAAAGCCCAATATCCCTTCAAATCTCTCTCTCTCTCTCTCTATGCATTTTGCCATTTTCTGATTCTTGAAAGTCATGATGACAGGAGTTCGACAAGAGATATGGGAATGGATGGCAGTGTGTTGTGGGATCAAACTTCGGGTGTTTCTTCACTCATACTACGGGAACTTTCATCTATTTCACTCTCGAGACTCTCAACTTCCTCATCTTCAAAGGGGCCGCTTCTTCACCCCCTTCCTCTCCATGATGAAACCATCTATTTGCAGAAAACAAACGAAAATGCCAAAACACAAGAATTGAAGTGCATTTCCACCCTTAATTAGGTTATTCTTCTGCCATAGCTGTGTTTATAGAAAGGCAGAAGGCTTGAAAGTCGGGGACTTTGAACTGTTGATAGCCCTTTGTAATGCTATAGAAGAGTTCTTAAATGCCCTCTTTGTAGTATATTGCACTTCCCTGATCTTATATTAAATTTGTCTATAAGATTCTTAGATAACATGCCCTAATGTAATGTTAAAGAAGCCGAGATATTTTATCTTTCAGGTTATGCAAGTAAGAAGTATCCAAACCTCTGCACAAGGAGAAAAATGTCCCAATCCCTCAAAGAAGAACTTTCGGCAGTGTCCTAATTCAAATCAGAAAGACTTGGACCAACCAACACTCAACATATGTACATATCCCACATAGACTGAAAAAAATATAATCTTCACACCAAAAAAAAAAAAAAAAAAGAGGTGTTATCTTGGGGCAGGTCTATAGGACATGTGGCGTGATAGAATATCCCTGTGGTCACAATCACAATATATAAGCAACAAGTGCAGTCCCAAAAATGCTTATCATCATTCAAATTAGTGATCAGTTACTAACTTCCCATTACGTATATCAATTGTGCTGAAAATGAAAATGATGATGAGACACCAGCAAACATTCCAAGATGGTAATAAAACCCATACCGATACTTGTTTAAATGTTAATATAACATTTTCATATTTATACCAGGCAAATGATAAAATCAAGGACCATAAAACTGAAAGAAATTTATATATGGGTAAATGGAAGTACCTAATTCAGGTTATCCATACTTTCCCTATACACTTAAAATACTGGAGTCAGCAGCGGTTTGTTTGAAAAATGTGCTTCCAAGTTTGCAATTACAAGGTCTGCCATGGCTTTGCAGGTTTCCAGAGTGTCGCTCCCAACATGAGACAGGAGAACTACATTTTGGAGTCCAAACAATTGTTCAGGTACATCAGGCTCTTTCTCAAATACATCCAGTCCAGCTCCACCCAGTCGACCTTCAAGCAGCGCAGAAACAAGTTCATGTTCATCAACGTGTGGTCCCCGCCCGATGTTGATGAGAATTCCCTTTGGACCCAATGCATCAAGGACTTCACGATTGACTATGTGGCGGGTTTCTTGAGTGAGAGTACATGAGACAAAGAGGATCCGGCAGTTAGCAGCCAAATCAAGGATATTGTGGTAATACTTGTAATTTGTGTTGAGTTTCCTGGATCTGGAGTGATAATTAATGGGGCAGCCAAATGCTTCAGCTCTCCTGGCAATGGCTGAACCAATCCTCCCCAATCCAATTATCCCAACTGATTTACCACTAAACTGAAAGAGAAACAAAAAAAGAAAAAAAAAGTAAGGAATTCAGAAACAGCAACAGAAAAAGGGGGATATTTTATTTTAAATTTTTTTTGGGAGGGGGCGCCTGCAAGACCTATGCACAATTGATTTCCCTGAAACTAAAAACTAAAGCACAAGCAGAGAACAACAGTTACGTAATTCACCGGCATATTGGGCAATCCATAAGCACAAAATTTTGATTTACACTGGTAAGGACAGTCTGGACACTCGTTACCAAACATATTGGGCAATTATAATCCTCCGAATCCTCTCATATATCATCCATCTGTATATTTGTAAAACATTGCAACTGTTCATTTTAATTTCCTTTTATGATTTTCACAAATTGATGAGTATATTCAGCGCCACAATGCATGTTCTGAACTTAACTCGAGCAAAAGGCGGAAAATACAATTCAGGAGATGACCTTTTGGTTCCATTGGAAAAGGCCACTACTCAATTCAAGCATATGTTGAACAGAAGTCACAACCAACAACAAATGTCTCCATAAGCCGTACATGGGATGATTCAAATTTACTAGACAATTAAATGGGATCCCTAAGTCAATCAATAGAGAAACATAAAGTATTGGTTAAAAGACAGGAAAATTGACAAATAATTTGTTCATTTTGTGTGAGAGAGAGATAAACAGAGAAATTCATAAAAAGAACAAACCTTGGTAGTCAACTGAAAATCACCATTCTTCCACAACCCTTTTCTGACAAAGCCATCAGACGCACAAATCTTCCTCAGGGTCGCTAAGGCCAGTCCAATAGCAATATCAGCTACATCGTCAGTAAGCACGTCAGGGGTATTTGTAACCCTAATTCCTCTCTCCTTACACTTCCCCAAGTCGATCTTATCATAACCCACACTGTAACTCGACACAATCTCTAATCTGGGCAGCGAGTCAATGAGCTCAGAGTCGGCCCCGACCGCAGAGTTTCCCACCACCGCTCGGATTGAATCTCCGTGTTCTTTCAAGAATTGAATGTGACATGGAATGTTCCAGAATCTGAAGAGCTTGAATCTTTTGTCGAGTTCTTGTTCGAGGTACGTAAACATAGGATACGTCATCAGTACGCCTGTGTTGTTCATGTTACTACTCAGGAGCGACGGGGGAAGATACTTTGTAACTGTACATCGGCTTTTGAAAAGAGCACCATTTAAATTTTAAAGGTTTTAAATTTAAAATATATATATATTTTCCTTTATCTCTATAAACATAATAATTGAGTATTTGTGCAATTATGAATTTGATAGCATTTTGTACATATATTAATTTAATATTTAAACTCTTATTTCAAATATAAATTACTTTGTGGTGAAAATATGAAATTTAATTTTTAAAATCACTCTTCAATAAATGTTCAACAAGAAATCCAAAATTTTATTCATACATAAAACCATGGAGCTAATTAATTTTACTTTTCTCCACTACTTCTTCCGTTTCATTTTATTTGTTTTAATTTTTTTTGGGTTTGTCACAAATTTATCAGTTTCCATTAATGGAGTATTATTTTTTGTCACATTTTTTTAATTATATCCATATTTAATTAATTAGCTCTTTTATTAGAACAATAATATATTAAAAATATAAAAATCATTTACTCTAATAAATTTTTCTCTCATTTCACAAATATAATAAATTATTTTATTAATTAAAAAAACATTTAAGATAAATTATTTTTTTCAATTAGGACAATTAAATTAGAACGAATGAAGTATTTTTGGGAGTAGAGACAACAAATTATCTTCCTTACACTAGTCCCAAAGCCCTGCACGAGTTTGCAAAAAATAGTTTGGTTGATTTTTTGATATTTTTTCTGGGTGTTTTTATTCAATAATTTATGATTAATACTTTGCAAAAATTGATGTAATTGATCTTCAATATAGAAATACGTGACATTGTTCTTACTTAAATCAAATTGAGAATTATATCATTCACATAAAATAAAAAAATAAAATTTATAAGTCATAATTTATTTATTTTGTTCCTTTTTATATAATTCATTAAACAATATTCCATTTTTTTCCTTCTCTCATGTGGGTGGCTTGAGTGCGTTACACCACGTCCACTCAATGACTCGCAAACAACAATGTTCAATACTATTGTGTTAATATTTCTTATTAATTATCAGACGTGCTAACACGGTTTTAATTTAATTTGGTAGGGTAATTTTACGGACGCAAAATTTTACACAATATTTGTGAGATTTGAATAGGCATGAAAACAAAAAAAATAAAATAGAAAATGAAATTTTTTATTACTTTCTTGTGTTTGTAAGTTTATTACAAACTAAAAAAGAAATGAAAAGACATAAAAATTTGGCCTATTTTTCCTTTCAACTTTTCTATCCAAAATTGACATGATTTGGATGGAAAAGAGAAGTTGGGTTGCAACACTTTCAAAATTTCAATATTATCCTCAATTTATAATACAACATATTTTTATTTACATGTCATGTCCTTATTCTTTTATAATATCCATTTTTTTCCGAAGTACGTAAAATTATATATATTTAAAATATTGTTTAAAAATTAACAATATAAATAAAAAATATTATTTATTTAAAATTATATTTTAAAATAAAAAATATTATTTACTTATATTTTTAAACTGAATAGGTATTAAAAAAATATTTTTTAAATATATAAATATATTATTTATATTTTAAAACTAAATAGGTATTAAAAATATAATATATAATATATAAAAATATAAATATAAATATAAATATAAATAAATTATTTATTTATAAAATTTTTTGTTTTAATTAATTTTTTGTTCTTTTCTTTTCTATCCAAACTTACAAATAGAGTGTAAAAAAATCATTACTAAAGGGTAAAATAGTAAATGTTATTTTTTCTTTTATTTTCTTTTGAACTTACAAACATACAAAAAAAAAAAAATTAAGTTTTTTGTTACAACTCACAAACAAAAGAAAAAAAAATTTATAATTTTTTTGTTCTTTTCTTTTCTATCCAAACTTACAAATAGAGTGTAAGAAAATCATTACTAAAGGGTAAAATAGTAAATGTTATTTTTTCTTTTATTTTCTTTTGAACTTACAAACACACAAAAAAAAATATTAAGCTTTTTGTTACAACTCACAAACAAAAGAAAAAAAAATTTATAATTTTTTTGTTCTTTCTTTTTTTTATTATTTTTTTTTTCTTTATTTCAAAACTTATGAGCGGAGCGTTAAAGTTATTTTTCAAAGTTGGCAGTTTGACATATTTTCAACTTCATAATTTTGACAACAATCCATACTAATTTAAATTTCAAACTCCTTAGGAATCCAAAAAAGAAAAAGAAAAATCATTTGTAGATTGTTAATTGGCTGAGTTTTAGTTGACATGGGACCATCATGAGCCATCAATCTTTGATCATCTATAACATGCTTACGAACTAACTAATTAGTCATGCTATTCATGAATATTGAAATAAGGTGAAACATGTAAATATGACCATTACCATGACCACAAAAAGCTGGTTTTAATCATCTATTTATACTGGCAACACGTATGTTTTACGTCATCCACTCAATATCAAATCCCAGAATCCTAAGAAATCATGGCAACAACCCATATTCAATTCTTTTTCTCTCGTGCAATTATGTTTTTTTTTTTTTTTTGTGCACTCATACACGATCACGGTTTTAGTGTCGAGTTAATATATAACGGTGCTTTGCCAGCGTCTCCCAAACTATCTCCGATGCAACGCCTTATGCATGCATTGAAAGAGATACTTACATGGCATCCACAAATCAGCCTCCAGTGTAGTAATACTGAGCGAATCTGAGTATTACATGAGGATTGCTTTCGGCACGCCGCCCCTCGAAATCCTAGCAATGGTTGACACGGGGAGTGACCTTATTTGGACAAAGTGTCAGCCTTGCGCTAGATATTTCCATCAAGATCAACCCATCTTCAATCCACTCATTTCTTCCACGTACAACCCCGTACCTTGTAATTCACCATCATGCCATGCCACTTCACACTTTCTTGTCTCTCTACTACACACAATTGTCGTTACAATTATAGGGATGTGTCGAGCTTCACCGTTTGTGAGTTGGCAACTAAAAGGGTCTCCTGGGTTGCACAAGTGGCCACAACAATTCTGACGGTGGAATCAGTCCGGTTGCTTCTGGCCTCGTGGGCGGGCCTCTCTTGAGGTCCTACCTCATTGGTGTCACAATTTGACGACCGTGAACCATGTTGGTCTCCGTTTACTCGCGTACAGAATGGAGTAGATGATATTTTCGCATCTTTGAAGGGCAAAATGGAGATTGGTGTAAGTTGTTGCACAGTTTTTACTAACATTGACGATTATTGTTATTTTAAGACAGACAGAACTTTCAACAGTCGGCCTTTCTCTACTTCCATTCGTAACTCCTGTTCCACTCGATCTGCAGAGCCTCGTACACCTTAACTAGAATATCTATGGCAGTAATTCTCCATTGATTTATAATTAGGACCTTATTGGATCATGAGTTTTATTTTAATTCATATTTCAGTAATTGTACCCTTGTTTTTCCTCTTTTCTTGGTTTAAGATTAGACGTGTGGAAGAAAGGTTAGAACTGCAGGTCTGCAGCTCATATAATCTCCCTTCATAAGAACATAAGTATCTTAAGATTTAACAAATAATAATTTATTATTATTATTATTTATTATTATTTTTTTTAATTATTATTATTATTTATTTATTTTTTAATTATTATTAATTTAAAAAAAAAATATTATTATTTGCTATGATTATTATTTATCCTTGTGCTGGTGTTGTGATTTATCTCGCGTCTGAGATTACCACATCAGATGTTACATCTACCAATTAAGTACCAATTACTCAACATCTGATCATATCTTAACCTACCAAATTACACTTTACACCTACTAAATTAAACCCAAAAGGTGGTGATAACTTGATGATTTTCTTGGGTTATTTCACGCAATATTGCTTAAGATTTAGTTATAATTTCCAAAATTCTAGGATGATCAAATTAAGAACCATCACTCGTTAAAAAAATTCTCAGCAGGCGAATTCCTCTCGGTAGGAAGCGGACCTCAAAAGAACTGTTCCTTCAAGCTTACTGATCTTAATAAAATAAAAAATAATGTTACTTTTAGCAGCTGAACTCTCCGCATATACTAGCTTATACACTTCAATATATACTACATTTACGTCAAAATATAAAAATATTATTAACTTTTAAAGATTAATTTTGAACATTTTCAAATTCAAATTAACATCAACTCATTTGATTTTTGAAAAAAATTGTTTTTGGCAACTACCAATATTTTTGAAATATTTCAAGATTTTCACAATGTATTGACTAGTATCAAATAAATGAATATAATTTTAAATTTAAAAATATTAACATCAACTTTTTAAAGTCAATAACGTTCACGTTCTTATACTTTGAAATAGAGGGAATATCATGTAATTTTTGATGTATCTATGCCACTACTAGAAGATTACGTAAAAGATAGACAATTTTATACTCAGCAAAAGCCTGAATAAGAGTAACTTGTCTCTCATTTCAGCTCAACCACGCTAATTCACGATGCTTATGTTCCTTACAATAAGACAAAGTTAATTTGTACAAGCTCCCTTACAAGAAAAAATAAGCGGAATCTGGATGGAGAAGCTTCGAAAACTAGGAAACTTATCTGTGAAAATATTCTTCCCCGGTTTATAATTAATTATCATGATACAAAGAAAATATAGTAGTACGAAAAAAAATTACAACAGCAAGACAATGACCCCAAACAATCATATGTTTTGGCGTACCTTTACAGCACAATCAAAACACTGGAGTTAGTAGTGGTTTGCCAAGAAAATGGGCCTCCAAGTTTTCAATGATGAGATCAGCCATGGTTTTACGGGTTTCCACCGTGGAAGTTCCCCTATGAGGCAAAAGGACTACATTATCAAGCTCAAATAGCTGTTCCGGAACTTGAGGTTCGTGTTCAAACACATCAAGCCCAGCTCCACCTAATCGACCTTCACCAAGAGCAGAGACAAGCTCAGCTTCATCAACATTAGAACCCCTCCCAATGTTAATGAGGATACCTTCAGGGCCTAAGACATCTATGACTTCACGGTTGATGATATGACGAGTTTCATCTGTTAGTGCACATGCAACAATAAGGATATGACAGTTGGAGGCCAAGTCGATAACATTTGGATAGTACTGGTATTTTGAATTTGGCGTCTGGGATCTGGAACAGTAGCTGATTGGACAACCAAATGCTTCAGCCCGTTTAGCAATTGCTAATCCTATCCTGCCCATTACTATAATGCCAACTGATTTGCCACTGAACTGCAAGAAAGATTAAGACCGCGCTAATAGATGAGAATAACGAGTGAAAATGTGAAGAGAAAAATGCAAATTCAGTTTACAATTAACATAAAGCACAATCAAAGTGAAGAATAGCATCACAAGTTAACAAATTTCATACTTTTAATAATTCAAATAATTGGATCATGCTTAATTAAACCTTTACATGAGTACTTCACCTACGTCTTCTACTACATGCCCTTTCAATTACATTCAAAATTCTCTTGCATGTTATCGGACACTCTCAAACGCAATATAAATGTACTTTTAAACTACTGCACAGATCCACCAAACAGCCACTACATCACAAAATGTCTAATTGATCAATGACTCCCGAGGATAACTGTTATATATGGCAGGCGTTCATTATTTGCAAGTAACTTTGTCAGGTTTGGTTTCTAAGCATACTAAGAAAACAAATATCTGGCACAGCATACATTCCTTCTGGCACAGCATATATATATATTGGAAATCGGATTTTTTTTTGCGGGGGAAAATCTGAGTGCAGAAGGAAAATTAAAAAGAAGAAACCTTGGTAGTCAAGTTGAAGTCCCCATTCGTCTTCCACAACCCACTTCTGACATACCGATCGCATTGGGGAATCTTTCTCAAGGTGGCCAATACCAGTGCTATTGCCAGGTCAGCAATTTCTTCCGTCAAGACATCGGGGGTGTTAAGTAACTCTAATCCCTTTCTCTCTACATTTGACCAAATCGATCTGGTCCAACCCAACACCGTGACTCGCTATTATCTCCAAATTCGGCAGCGACTCAATTAAAGCGGTGTCAGCCCCGTAGGCTGCGTTCCCGACTAAGGCTCGGATGGATTGGGAGTGTTGGGCGAGTAAGTCGGGTTTAGAAGGACCCGGGATTTCCCAGGATTTGAAGACAGTGAAGCGTTTAAGGAGCTCCTGTTGAGATAAGTGGACATCGGATACGTCATCCATACTCCTATACTTCCGTCCATTATTATTATTTTTTTGTTAAATACTTCCGTCCGTTTCAGCTGTTGGTTTTCTTTCTGGTCAGAAAGATTCTGTTTTCGGGAAAAATACTCGTCATCGAATTCAAAAAAATTTCAAAGTGGTTATTAAATTAAAAGTGAATTTTTAAATTCATAACTTTACTCAAAAAATACGTAATTTTGTTAAAAAAAATTTACTTTCGTCAAATGTCAGCGTCATATCAGCGTCGTATCAATGTCATGTCAGCGCTAAATCAACTTATGTGATAAGATTGATTTCACATCAGCAAATTCTATTATTCACATGGACGGAATTCTAAAAAATAACGGAACAGAAATAGAATTCGAGTAGAATAACCAATTTAAAATTTTTTTAAGTTCAATAACTAAATTGAAAATCGGGTACGAGTACAGTTACAAAAAAAATTATTTTTCCGTTATGTTTTCTTGCAAGTTCACAACGTCACAGAAAACCAGATCATTTGATGCACTTACCGGCTTTAATGGTGCGAGTCAGTTGTTTTTTTTTTTTTTAAATAAATAATTCAAGGATTATTATTTTGACACATTTTTTTAAAATAAAATTTTTACATGTGTAGTCTATATTCTAATCAATTATAATAATTATAGGTGTAAAAGTAGCAAAAAAAAAATGAAAATAACAATTCCAAAAAAAAATATTTGTCCAAGTCGGTGTTTTAAGTTTAAACATGATTTATTAATAACTTTAATTTGTCCCATTTCATGTGGTGAAATTGTATTATAAACAAAAATAACTAATCACATTATAATTAACAATAAGTCTTTGAATAATAAGTTTAGAATTGCGGTCCTGAGTTTCAGAAATTTGGTTTTTATTCCTATAAATTATTGATTATTTATTTTAGGCCCTCCAAGAAAGAAATAGTCAATTCATTCCAAAAAAAAAAGTGTTATTTACTATTTTTAAATATATTTAAACATAAAGAAATCTGTAATTATATAATTCTTTTACATTAATTGGACAATATTATGCAAATATCACATTAAGGTTTTATTTTAACATGATTTGGAGATTCTTTTATGGTGTAATATAAAAAAATATTAATTCAACAAGAAAGTACAATAATACCTATAAAATTTGAACCAAACGCTCTATAATCCTCCAAATAATATTTTTTTTATTGTCCCTGCCTCCCAATAATATATATGGAGTTTCAAATTCATAATTTGATGATGCATTTGAATCTTGAAAAGAATATTTAAATAAAAAGAAACTGTACTGAGGAAGGAGCAAAATTCCCTTGTACAAAGTTGACAGCCATTCAAATTTAGAAGTTTCTTTTTTCTGGTGCAAATGAACATTACAAGTCTTGCACAACTGCACGGCCTGTTGCCAGCCTTGGACCTTCTAAGTTGAAGCACAACCATCAAATCCTCTCTCATTGGACTAAACCTCCAACAACCAAAAAATAAAGAACAGAAAATAATAAATTAGTAGCCTAAAAAATAAAGATTAAAAGAGAAAATGAAGAAACAAAGCCAACTTTTTTGTTGATCTATTCATCTTTGACCTGTATTTGTGATACTTTCTTAAACATGCACCCCACGTTCCTCCACAAATTCACAGAAGCAGAAAAAACTTATACAAGTCCATGCCAGCTTCCATTTTTCTTTCCATTGAAAAACATAAACAACAATTAAAAGAAAGTTTCAAATCATTTGGAGATTGGTTATCTCCCTTGATTCATCTTCCATTTTTATAAGAACCAGAAACAGAGAAGATAGTAAAAATATCAAACTTCTCCTGCAGAACCCATTCATTCTGTAAAAATCCCTGCTCGAATTGAAGATGGTTCGAGCACTCGAGGAAGAAAAAGAAAAATTGAGAGCCAGACTTCATCATTTCCAAGGAATGCGCGAAGATGAAGGACGACAAGCCCATAGTATGGTCCTAGACAGCAATAATGGTCCAATATCACCGTTAGACGATAGAGTAATCAGAAGCCATGCATCGAGTAGGCCTTTAAATGATCAGCCTATCGAAAAACAACAAATTGGATCTACATTTAACAGCTACAATAAAATAAAGTCGTGCCTAGGAAATGATGGGCCTCCGATTATGAGCCCTTTGTCCCGAGACAAACAATCCGCAGGCAAGTAAAGTTTTCTCCTTCCAGGAATTCACTCATTGTTCATACTTTTTAGTATATATTTCCCTGAATTGATTTTTTTTTTTCTTTTTCTGTTAAGTATATTTACTTTTATTTCGTTGAATTTAATATTCAGACATGGCATTAATGAAAGAAAGGTTCTCAAAGTTGCTTTTGGGAGAAGATATGTCCGGTGGAGGGAAGGGTGTTTCATCTGCTTTGGCATTGTCAAATGCCATCACAAACCTAGCAGGTAAAATATACTATTAATCTTGTCAATTCATAATTTCAAAATCGATTACGAAAAGAGTATCCATCTTTATCAAGATTAAGAAAATTCCCCAGCATGCTTAACTTTTTCTCTTTTCTAATAATTCCAGCTTCTGTTTTCGGGGAACATGGGCGCCTAGAGCCCATGCCAGAAGCTCTGAAAGCAAGGTGGCGAAAAGAAATTGATTGGCTCTTGTCTGTCACTGATCACGTCGTAGAAATGGTTCCTTCCAAACAGAACAATAACGGGATTAATATGGAGGTCACACTTTCTCTCTCTCTGACCCCCGGACATTAACAAAATTTTTAAATCTTAGGCACAATCCTGAAATGGACGGCTATATATCTCGTGGCTTCAGAAAATCGTGTTAACATTCTTTATCTGAACAGGTAATGACAACAAGGCAGAGAACTGATCTTCTCATTAACATCCCTGCCCTACGCAAGCTTGATGCAATGCTTATTGTGAGAACATAATTCTTAGTGACTTCAAGTTTCTAAAGCTAAATGGCAATAGCAATTACAGTAATTATCACCTAATTTTCAACATCTGATAATCAACAGGAATGCCTAGAAAACTTTAAAGATCAACACGAGTTTTCTTACATGTCAAAAGAAGAGGCGCAGAAAGGGAGAAACAAGAGGAATGAGGACAAATGGTGGCTACCTACTCCAAAGGTTCCTCCAAATGGTTTATCTGAAGTTACAAGGAAATGGCTGCAATTTCAGAAGGATTCCGTAAACCAAGTACACAAAGCATCCATGGCTATAAATGCTCAAATCCTATCAGAAATGGATATCCCTCAAAACTACATCGAAGATCTCCCTAAGGTATTACGAAAATTTTGAAACTTTAATTATGTAGAATTCATTTTCATTTTTAGACATGAACTAGCGTTACTAATGTTGTCTATTCCTTTTTATGGTAGAACGGGAGGGCAAGTCTTGGAGACCTACTCTATAAAAATATCACAGTAGAATACTTTGACCCGGGCCTTTTTCTTTCAACAATGGATTTATCATCGGAACTTAAAATCGTTGATCTCAAGAATAGGATTGAGGCGTCCATGGTGATTTGGAGGAGGAAGATGATCGCTAAAGATGGAAAGTCTGCCTGGGGTTCGGCAGTGAGTGTGGAGAAGAGAGAACAATTTGAAGAAAGATTGGAGACCATCCTACTCATTCTGAAGCATAGATACCCTGGAATCCCTCAATCTTCGCTAGACATTAGCAAAATCCAATTTAATCGAGTAAGAAAAGCTTCCATATAAATAACTAATAATTCATGCATCTTTGAACTAAAAATGAGTTCACTAGTTTATATGAAGGGATGAATTTTATGTTAATTTTCATAAAAGTTATTTGTAGGTAAAATATAATACCCCACTTTTTCTTGGTTTCGCAGGATGTGGGACATGCCGTCCTTGAAAGCTATTCAAGAATATTAGAAAGCTTGGCCTTCACAGTTATGTCACGTATTGAAGATGTTCTCCATGCAGATTCTGTTGCACAAAATCCATCAATCGGAGAAAGAAACGGATATTCTTTTAGAGAATCCCCGTCAATGAATGTGTCAGAGAGGTTCCCAAATGTCAAAGAAGAGTTAGAAAAGCTCAACGCGGAGGAGACACCCACCTCAATGACATTGTTGGATTTCATGGGCTGGAGTATGGATCAAGGCGAGGGTGACCTTCAGAAAGACTCAAAGGAAGATTTATTGAAAGATGGCTTGAGCAAACCCCCAAATATCGTCATTGACAAGAAATTTTCTTATATAGAGAAGCTTGAGAAATGTGGGTTAAGAAGTCCGACAGCACGCCACTAAGAAGTATCATCTTAGAAGAGACTGACTCAAAGAAACAGCACAAGACTGGGAAAGCACGGCCTTTTATGTACATTTGCAGGCGTACACAGATTATGATTCTTCCTTTCTGCAAATACTGGGGAATGAGAGATCTCTATAGTGTCTGAAATATTCACACACTTTCCTATGCACAAGAAATCACTTTGTTGACTTGTAACCATAGAAATAATTTTATTCTGACCTCTCACACTTGAAAGTCTTTTTACCTATTTAAACTCAAAATTTCATAAACTTGATGTTTCTAGCAGCCCCACTAATTGAAAGCTTAATGCAAAATACTTCCATCCTAGAGAGAAAAAAGTAGGAACAATAGCCAAAAAAAGAAAGAAAAAATCATTGTCAACGAAGTCGAGTTTAGAAGGCTCTAAAGATGAAAGATGCATGTTACATATAAGAAACTTTTCTCTCTCAACCATCTTTTATGGTACTTACCTTGCATCCAAAAAAAATAAAAAATTGCAACATATATGGTAAGATTATTATTGTATTTGGATGATCAGAAATTCAGAATATGACAGTCAACAGCAAAGCATCAAGTTAATAGGAATGCCCCAAATAAGAAAGAACAAACATTTTATAAATAAGTAAAGTGGTCTTAGATGGGATCCAAATATACTTACAAAAGCTGTAGGGAAATTACAAACTTAAACACAATCAAGAGAAGAAAAAAAATTAGATTTTTCCACGTGGACCAAGCTTTGGTGGAAGTTGTGGGCCCTTCTTGATTGGTAGAACATCCCCGGTGGCTGTGGAGCTTAGATAAGCAAGGGTCGAACCACCTCCCAGAATGATGAATTTGAGCAAAAGACCTCTCTTAGTGAAAGGAGCAGCAAATGTCTCAAAGAACTTGCTCTGCATTTGCAATTGAAATATGAGAATTGTACAGATTCACATAAAATTAATAAATATTATAAGCAATCTGAATATATATTTTTTGGCTAAGGGTAAGTTTACTTTTACCGTGTTTAATTCATAAGTATTAAACAATAACACGAACATACGTGAAACAAATTGTTAAGTACAAATTGACCACCAAAACTCACTCTCAAAACTTGAAAATGTAAAATTTCAGGTAATGATAGTGAGTCGTATTAGTTTTATAGGTACACAGCCACACAGGGAGATACCTGAAGAGGGTTGTATGGTGAAGGTGCATCCGATCCATACAAGTCCCACTGCCCAGTGGTGTTGCCCAAATCCTCCAAATCAAAGTAGATGCTCTTGTCACCATATTTGGCCACAACTGCACCAACTCTGTATTGGGTTATACAAAAATCAGCCACTTATATTAGGTGAATAAATAACCACAATTAAAATAGGTATTATATAGATATAGATATTATATATGTAAGTAGTATACAAAGCAATAAAGTCAAAAAAAAAATAGTACTTGAAATTGGTGGATCTCAAGCTCTGGCGAGATGGCTTCATGTTGAGCTTAGTGCCGGTAAGTGAGCTTCCACCAAGGCCCTTGACGGTGGTGATGGGTTGAACAGCAGCAAATGTTGCCAGAGATGCCATGGTGGTGCACTTCGCTCCAAAACTAACTGAACTGCTTCTTCAGATTTCCAGTTAGACAATTGGATGGATGGATAGATGGCTTTGGGTTTTTGATATTTTTGTGAGGGTCTTAGCTTGCGACGTGTCTAGTTGGGTTTGCTTGTGAGAGATATGGGATCCCAGTTATGAGGTGCCACCTGGGTATTATCCAGATAAGCCTATCTCTTTTAGGATCATTGGTGAAATGGAGCCGAGTTTGAATTGAGCCATATGCTGCCGATTCTTCTTATTTTTTAGGACATTGGTGTCCGCATCTGCAAACTTGGTAACCCTAATCAAAGCCATCCATCGTCTTCTGCTTGATTAAAGATCAATCTTCTTTTAAGTGTAATGATAATTGTACAATAATTTGTGATACACAGAAATTCCAATTACATTATTAAGAAAATGTTTATACCATCCCAATTATTTGTTGCCATTAAACGGTCACTTAAGAGAGATGAAACAATAATCAAGTTTGACAAAGTTTGTCTTCCAGTAATTTATAACTTATTTGTTAATTAAATTATATTATGAGTTAAAAAAATATATTAATTAATTTTTAAAAATAAATTGATAATATTATTATACTTAACATATAACTTTTTTTAAATTAAAAAATAATAATTTTAAAGTAGCTAATTTTTAAAAATAAATTATAATCAATTTAAATAATTTATACCAAATAAACCAAATAACTTAAAATTATAATCATTTACCAGGGTCATTAGCATGTTAATGGAACTCTAACCCTAATCAATGTTTAAATTGTTCAATATAAAGATGGCCTCTTGATCCTTGATGATGCTACTCTCCGTCCATATTCAATGATAAATTTACACTATGTATGCGAGTTTTAAAAAAAAAAAAAAAAGGAAGGAAAAAGTGAAAAGTTGTAAATTTTTTAATTTAAATTCAATATTTGTGAGTTTGGAGTAAGAGAGAAAGAAGTAAAAATTAATAGAAAATTAGACCAATTTCTCATACTAAATTTTTTGGGTCAAAGTTGGCCTGATTCTAATAGAAAAGAAAAAAAAACCATCAAAACTTTCAGAGTTCTCATATTAACATTTTTCATAATTCCCATTAGTTGACTAAACAAAAAAATAATATATAGTAATTGAGATTATAATGGTAATTTAAAGATTTTTTTTTTTTGTAACTCACAAACACAAGAAAAATACATTTATTATGTTTTATGTTATAAATTCATAAACACAAAAAATAAAATATACAAGTTTTCTATTCTTTTTTTTTCTGTTTCTATTTAAGCTTTTTATTCTTTCTTTTTTTAGTCAAAACTCATAAACTGAGCATTAAAGATTTCAAACAGACATGAAGAATTCACTCTAATTATGATTTTCTATTGCCAACTACTATAAAAAAAAAAATAATAATTACTTTAGAGATTTTGATTTTCTTGTTCCACTACTCATCTATAAAAGAAATTTAATACGTCTGATTTAATGTGAATATATATGAATATGACAAAGAGGGATTATCAGATAATGCTTACGTGTCAAGATCAGGCATGTAAATTACTATAGACTAAAAGCTCGCTAACAAAGCCCCTTGAGTACCCAATGTCCCAATCTTATACCGGTAAATCCCCTTCTTGTTTTCTTTTTCTTATCCATTGGAACACAAATGTCTCTCCTGCAACTCCCTCTATCCCAATTCAAATCCCTCACTCTCACTTCCCCGTTCATCCATGGCGCCTCACCAAATACCCTCCTATCAAAACCCTCTTCTTCTCTCTATTCCCAAAATTCGCGTCCCCTCACTTTCATCCCACCAATCCGAGCCATGAAATTGCTTCAGGGCCGAGTCGTTTGCGCTACCAACGACAAGACCGTGTCCGTGGAAGTGACCCGTCTGGCTCCGCACCCGAAATACAAGCGCAGAGTCAGGAAGAAGAAGAAATACCAAGCGCACGACCCAGATAACAAATTTAAAGTGGGTGATGTTGTTCAGCTCGAAAAAACCCGACCCATTAGCAAGGCTAAGACTTTTCTTGCAGTTCCGGTGCCTCCGAGGAATGCCCCGAAGAACAAAGTGGTTGCGCCTCAAGAGATTGGACTTCCATTGGAGTCTCAGCAAGCTTAAATGTGAATGTGAGCTCTGTTATTTTTTTAAACTTCTTGTGGTGATGAATATTTTGTTATTACTTAAAGATTGTCAACCTTTTGATATTGAATATTGTGACTGAGATCATTTGGGTTTAAATTATTGAACTAATTGCCTTAATGGGTGTTTTTCATATGCTTAAGGTATGGGTTATGATTTGTTTTTGAACTACTAATAAGTACTACAGAATTATGTGGAATTAATTGCTCTAGATGTTTCCATTATAAAGAACTTGTTTACAGTTAATTAATCTACAGTTCAGGAACGGAACTTGGCTGGGTGGGTGTTTGCTTTACCTTTATACAATTGAAGAAGAAATTTAGGTTTTTTTATAGTTGTGTTTGATAAAATGCCAATAAGAGAGTTGCCTTTCTAGAGTAGGTATGCACATTTGTGATTTGGCATTATTCCAATTCTTTATCAATCAAGAAAGGTACTCTGTCCATTTGAAAATTAGAGATACCTTGAAAAAATGACGGTTTTTAAAGACAATTTTTTGTTTACAATGCTACCCTTGAAAAAAAGAGAAAGATAACTTGAGTGTGTATGTTTTTTGAGTGAGGAGCAAAGAAGAGAGAGATGATGAGTTGAGTGTGTGTGTGTGTTTTGGCTGAGGAGGACATAAGAGGGAGAAGATGAGTGTGTTGGTGTTTTTCAATGAGGGCACATGAGAGAGAAGTTAGAAGAAAAGGGGCTAAATTAGGAATATCATTTCATTTTACTGTTCTAAAAAGGATATGTATTTCTAATTTTGGAACGGACCATGGAATAACATTTAGGAAAGGATACAACTTATCCCCAAAAAAATAAATTAGGGAAGGATAAAACAAAATCTGAATGCTATTATAACCATTGCAATTTGTCATGCTATATCTATTTATATGAAATAGGAGGCATCATACCTTCACATTGCAACTGTCTTAATATTTTGCGATATATATGATATCATAGTGTTAACAGACTTTCTACAGATCCATACTAAGTTTGGCTGTTGGAGAGTTAGGATTTGAAAGGAATTGTAAGCACACATCCCCCCCCCCCCCTCTTGTGTTCTTTTCCTCTAGAGAAGAGATTACAGAAGGCCTTCGTTCAAGTCCATCCGGTCATTCTTTCTGCTGTCTCATGGGCTATTCGTCAAAAAGTTATTATTTAGCAGTCTTTGTTTATTTGGATTCGTGCACCTCAGGGATACTCTCTCCTAAGGCTATCTGTACTAGTTTAATTTTGTGTAAGGTTCAAGGATCCTAAGTTTTTCCTTTGGTCTATAAGGGAATTCTGAAACTCAGAGGTAGTCATATTGCTCGAATTACACCCTGACATAATAGATTGCACTTAATGTTGGTTAATTTCATAATACAATCCATATGCATTCATCCATTGCCATGCTTACTAGCATGCCGCTTGTTAAGCAGTGCATGAAGTACAATAGTACTGTTGATAAACGAATGATCTACAAAAGGGTACGTCCCGGACCTTTCAAATATTTACCCCTTCAATTTAAGAGAACTGAAGTGCAAGTTTCTTTCATAAATTAGCACATCATAGTCATTTTATGAAATTTTCAAAATAAATGGTCTGATTGAGATACATTGACATATTGTTCCATCATGAGTTCAAGAAAGATCTGGCTAATTTTTTGTTTTATAAATACAAATTCTTACCTGCAATGGCTACTGAAGGGAAAGATAAGAACTTTTGTTGATCTCTTTGGCTGCTTTTTGAGTACCAGAACTTTCCACAAACAACCCAACTAATTAATCAGAAGGAGGTGATTGTGTAATTTCTTACTTTGCTTATGTTTCAAGATTTTCTCATTTGAAACTGCTGTTGGGGTGCACCGTGCACATTTAAAGGTAATAGAAAAATTATATCCTATCCAGAGAGGGATATAGAATATTATTGGCACAATAATGTGAAAAAGAATGCACAAGTACAGTAAGGTGTCACAACCAAATTAAAATTTTCAGACACTATTTTCGTTTTTGTTGATTTTAATATAAAATAGGTATTTTTTGAAATGGTAATACTTTCTCACAAGTGGAAATAAGATTTTAATCTCATGCCCATATATGATCATGAAATGAACAAAGTCCACTTGTGAGAACGCTCATAATACAATTTGTAACAAACTTATTTTTATTATGTCGATAACTCAACACGTTATTTCAGAATAAGCATGAAAATATATTTTTAATATTTATAAAAATTTTAAATGCAAATTCTTAATATGCAACTGAGGTAGTGGAATTGGTTAATTCAATAGCTTAAGCTGATAAATAAATGAATTAACTATGTATTTTGAATTCAGAACATCACACATTCAAAATTTTAATATCATGTTAAGGTACCAAATAATTTAATAACTTAAATTGATAGAGAAATGACTCAATCATAACATTAACCAAACTGTGGAAATGGTTTCTCTAAAAACAATTTTTTTTTTTTGTTCTCTTTCTGATATCTCGTATCTCATTTAGAATCCGTTTAATTCAGAATCAAATTTTTAACCCACAAGGGGAGAGAGAGTAAGGGGGGAGAACTAACCGAATATCATTATTCTCTCAAAATTAAGACATTGTTAAAGCCTCCTTACCGACCCAATAAATATTGGACCAAAAACACGTCTTTATCATGTATATACAAGGTATCAAATGTACCTATGTCCTTTCCCGCCACTAGCCCTTGTTGAATCGCCAATTGCAATACGAAATAGTCTTCGCATATCCGAGCAGTGACCATCTTTTTCTTCTCTTCGTTCTTCTTCTTCTTCTTTTAACTAACATTTCAAATGTTTCAAACAACAAAAATACTAAAGAGAGTCTCTCTTTCTCAACATACAATACTCTCTTCTCTCATCAACCATTCCGCCTTTTTTCATTCGTCATCATCTGCAATTCGCTACCAATCCCCACAAAACCCCAATCTTTCTTTCTTCGATTACCAATCTATACTGCAATCATGTATCACCCATAAAGCGATTGAGCCTGGCAGGCAGATTCATGCCCGTCTCTGCCTCACAGGACTAGGATACGATACTAAATTAGCCACAAAACTCGTAAATTTATACTGCACTTGCAACTCTTTATCTAATGCCCACCTACTGTTTGATAGAATTCCCAAAGGTAATATCTTTCTTTGGAATGTTTTGATTCGTGGGTATGCCTGGAATGGGCCTTACCAGGCTGCAATCTCTCTTTACTACCAAATGTTCGATTATGGGCTTGTGCCGGATAATTTTACGTTCCCATTTGTCCTTAAGGCATGCTCGGCCCTTTCGGATATCCAAGTTGGGAGGGACATTCATGAGAATGTGAAACGAACTGGGTGGGAGAAGGATATTTTTGTTGGTGCTGCGTTAATTGATATGTATGCAAAATGTGGCTATGTTGATAGTTCTCGCCAAGTTTTTGATAAAATTATAGTTAGAGATGTTGTGTTATGGAATTCTATGCTAGCTACTTATTCCCAGAATGGGCAACCGGAAGAGTGTTTAGCTTTATGCAATGAAATGGCATTCATGGGTTTGAGACCTACCGACGCAACCCTAGTCACTTCAATCTCGGCTTCTGCCGACATAGCTGCCCTACCGAAAGGGAGGGAGCTTCATGGTTTTAGTTGGAGACAAGGGTATGAGTCCCACGACAAGGTGAACACTGCCTTGGTAGATATGTATGCCAAGAGTGGTTCTTTAAGGGTTGGTCGGAACTTGTTCGAGCGTCTGAAGGAGAAAAGGGTTGTTTCTTGGAATGCTGTGATTACCGGGTATGCAATGCATGGTCATGCTAATGAGGCCCTTAATTTGTTTCAGCAGATGACCAGGGAGGCTCGGCCAGATCACATAACTTTTGTGGGTGTTCTATCAGCTTGTAACCATGGAGGTTTGCTGGATGCAGGAAGAAACTTTTTTGAATCGATGAAGAAAGACTACCATATAGAGCCCACTGTTCAACATTATACATGCATGATTGATCTACTTGGGCATTGTGGCCAACTGAAAGAGGCTTATAATTTGACAATGCAGATGCAAACATCACCAGATTCTGGTGTCTGGGGTGCTTTGCTAAACTCGTGCAAGATTCATGGAGATGTGGAGTTAGGGGAGCTTGCTTTGGAGCAGCTGATCGAGCTCGAACCTGAAGATGCGGGCAATTATGTAATTTTGTCAAACATGTATGCTCAAGCTGGGAAATGGGAAGGAGTAGCAAAGCTGAGAAAACTAATGACAGATATGGGGCTAAAGAAAAGCATTGCCTGTAGCTGGATTGAGGTGAAGAACAAAGCACATGCTTTTCTTTCTGGAGATACTTCTCATCCTATGGCCGATGATATATATGCAGAGTTAGAAAAGTTGGAAGCAGTGATGACAGTGGCAGGGTATGTGCCAAACACGACACCTGTTTTCCATGATGTGGAGGATGATGAGAAGAGAAGAATGATCTGCAGTCACAGTGAAAGGCTCGCAATTGCATTTGGACTTATTAGTACACCTCCTGGGACCAAGCTTTTGGTGACCAAGAACCTACGTGCATGTGAGGACTGTCACGTGGCAATCAAGTTCATTTCAAAAATTACTGAAAGGGAAATTGTTATCAGAGATGTGAATCGATACCATCATTTCAAAGATGGCATGTGTTCGTGTGGTGATTATTGGTGAACTAAGTGATGATTTGAGAGGTAATTGAGCTTGAAATTCTCTTTGCCTCTTGGTAAACCTCATAAATCAGGAGGTAATCAGAAGAATATTGCCGAGAATCCACGATCAAATCCGATCTGAGAAAAGGAAACATAACGATGACTCATACCGAAGGGTGCATATCTTTCTTGATGTGGCCTTACAAGAAGAGTTGTAGTCTCTAGCAGGCGCAGGATTTTATCCAAATAATCGGACTCAGAGGGCTTTACAACTTAATGAAAGAGTGAGGTGCATGATCTCCTAAACTTTTTTAATTGGTTTAAGGAGAGTGGTTTAACAGCAAGGATGAATCACCATAGAATCATAGACGTATAATTGCAGATTCTGACGAGAGAATATGTTTGGGGTACCTCTATTAATTTATTGTTGCCGAATCTATAGAGCATAAACTTGAAAGTTATTTTAATTTTTAACTCTACACTGCATTGTCGAATAGGTATTTTAATTTATTGGTTCACTTCCATCTATTCAATTAACGAGGCTTTCTCTGGGTCTTCCACCGTGATTTCTCTTGTACTATTGGATGATCGGGTCGGGTGTGTTCGCTCCTGACTACTGAAAAATACTAGTTCAATGTTTACTCATTACTTTCCAGATGCTACCCGAAAATAGGATCTTATTTATTATTGCTTCCGCAAGTATGGTTTCTAGTTATCTACCACACACACCGCAGGGAAATAAGCCAACGAAATCTAGTTTTACAGATGATTAAAGGGAAAATTGGCCCCCACTCGTGTAACAATTTGAAGATATATATCACCTTTCCAATTTGAGAGATACTGCAGAAATTAGGCAAAACCTTTTATAACAGCATCAGAAAATTTCACCTTCAAGTGCAAAGATTTACTGGCTGAACTCCCTATAATATGGTATTTAGCTTTTACCAGTCCTGTTCACTTTTTGGTGTTTTGTAGGTGAAATTCTCTACCTGCACAGGATGATTGTTGATAGAGGAAGCTGCAGCAGTAAAAGTTGGAGGTATTCCAACATTATCTGAAGATTCTGAACCACTAGTGACACCATTTCCAGATATCTCTTGGTCACTCAACAGTTCCATTTCACGATCTACGAAGAGATTGGCAACATAATCCTGTTCTTTTCTTTCAGATCTCGCTGACATTGAGACTTGTCTTTCTGCAATGTCCATAAATGCAAGTATCAAACTGAGAGGAATAAAGGAGAAAAGGTGATAAATACATATAGTACATGACCACATGAAGTTCAATAATAATAACAATGCTACACATTGGCTCAATCTCCAGAAGGGAAAGAAAAAAAATCTGCTGCCCAATTCAAAGCACAAGCTTCGGTCGAAAATAGAAAAGTAAAATAAAATCTCAAAGCACAAGCTATTGACGTAGAACGGTGTGGATTTTCCCAAAATACGGTCTATCAGTAAATCCAGCTCAGATGTCATATTATCGTTACCACTACTTCTTTAACCTACTTGATGTTTAGAGTGAGGGACAGAACTGTTACTCCCTCCGTCCCAAAATTAGGGATACCTTAAAAAATCGACTATTTTTAAAAATAGATATTCGATTGTAATTTTTAAATAAAAGAAGTGTGTTTTTAAAGTAATTTTTTTAGATATGGTGTAAAACTTTATCTATATTTTATAATGAAATAAAGTGGGACTATTATGGTGTTTTGTTAAAATAGAAATTTATCTCTAATTTCGAAACATACTAAAAAGGAATAACCATTTTTAATTTTGGAATAGAGGTAGTACCATTTATGCTTCCACAAGTGATGATCCTGTTAAGACAATCACGAAATATTACCAACACAAGCCTCTCCTGTTCTGCATATACATCATCTGCATTGCGGCCATGACTCAGAATCCAATCCGAGGAAGAATCGGTAAAGAAAAATGGATCTTGCTCATCACACAATAATGCAAGTGTTTCAGGAGATGCTGGCCGTTGATCAGCATCACTCGATCTGGGATCATCTTCTCTTGCAGTTTCAACACATTTCCCCCTCTTGTTGTAATTTTTCTCTGCAATATATGCAGAAATAGATAGATTAAAATTCTGATGTCATCCAAGGTAGCATGTCCCCAAAGACAGATTGATATGTTCTGCAAGTAAAAACAAAGATAGAAATTCTTATTGAGCATAATAACGATCATGAAATGCTAGTGGTACTTGGGATGAACAAGTGTGACTAAGCATTAAAAGAGAGAGAAAGAGAGAGAAATAAATCTTAAAGGACTTTAAACGAGAAAACACAATGTTTCATAGAAGGAAGAAGTTTAGAGCAATTCAAAGAAATAATTAAAGGTAGTTGTTGCCCTTGTACTTCCTGGTAGCTGTTTCTATTGAGGTCTATTTGGGGATGACATTCTTGATACACACACAAATTTGTATAGGACAACAAATGGAATGGATGATTTCATGATTAAAAGAGTTTCCTAAAATTCAGATGATAAAATTGTAGTCACGAACCAGGTCCTACAGTCCTACCTATAGCTATGAACTGATGGTCAATCATAAATAATTGATTATTGAACACCATGAGAGGGGAATATTGATGGAAATAAAAGATAGGATGGGGAATATTTTATTTATTTTATGTTTGTAAACAATGAGCTTTCTGTTCGTAGGTATGAGAGTATACCTGCAAGGTCTCTAGTTGCTTTAGAGCCTACTACCAAAACTGCAGAAAGGTCCCTTATGTCCTGTGGGTGGATGATACCTGCTAACAAGGATCTTCAGCCACAACAAAAGACACTATTTATTCCTTGTGAATAAATTGCATATACATAAATAGTGTAATCGGCAAAAGAAGTACTTGTAGCATAGATATAAACCTGTAGTAGGTGAACTGCGAAGAGCCCAATGCTGCAGGACTAAGAATCTGACCACCAAGGGAGGACAGATGAGGTAGAGAAGATAACAGAATTATTCATATTCTATTCAAGTTTTCATGGCTACATGCATTGAGTTAAATCTTCTTCTTTTATCTTTAATATGTATTAGCGGGGGCTCTAACTGATGCAGTTATCTGACTATTGATATTAGAAAAGTGCTCCCATCTACAAATATGTTTTCTAAGAATTTGCAAAAAAGTAGTACCTGATGAGGTTGTTCAAGTCTGCAAATTGATGGATCCTCCATATTTGAACTGAAGAAGTTCTGAGCCCTCCTGTTCTTGAAGTCTTGCAGTGGCCTATAACCAGAAAGCCCAAGTGAACCAGTTACCAAAGCATTTATCTCCTTGATTCCGGTCAACCTACTAGCATATTTCTCACTACAAAGAGCCAACCTCTCTTTGCTTTCTTCAAAATTTTTGCAGTCCTTGCATTTGCAATTTTCAGAGCACAGGGTGTTAGCTTGGAAGCACATGCAATACTTCTTGAGGCACTCTGATCTCTTGCAGTGGCATCCCACCGTCACTGCATCTTTTGTCATAACCTATATTTGTTTCACATCAGTCTAAAATCATACAGTACAAAAACCTTATAAACACACCAAAAATGCACTGATTAAATGAATCTAACTAATTTTCATATGAAGACATAAATTAGTCAGATTCATTCATAGGAAATTCATCAGGGTCAAGTCATAACAGCGTTTATAAGAAATTCATCACAACCAGCTACAGCCTAAAGGTGCTAACGAAAATTCATAATCATCCACCAGAAAACATTTCTTTAGGACCCCATAAATTCCAAGCATACCTCAGTATCCTGAGTTATATGTGGTCCAGCAATACGCCTGAATGCATTTGGTTTACGCTCTAAGGTCCACTCAACAGCAGCTTTCCTTGCAGTCTCATTCTCCAAATTATTTCGACAGTTACAACAACCACATCCATCGGCAAGGCAATATGTTCCAGAAGCAAAACACTCGCAGTACCTTCCCAGTTAATTGAATCAGTAATTAATACAATATCATATAACAGAAGAAAATATATTGTAGAATAAATTAAGCATGCTTCTCAAAACTAAGCATCTTAAACCAAGTGTGGACCAAAAGAGCTATAGCTCAATTGGTAGTTATCCCCTTTCTCCAACTACGAGGTCGGTAGTTCAAACCTCGGTGGCATTATTTGATGCCTAAAATGTTAAAGAGTTTATTTGATGTACAGGTGCATGCACGCACGTGTTGTATTTCTTGAGCCTATGGGCGGCCAACTGCTGGAGTTGGTTATAAATGTATGTACCAAAAAAAAAAAAAAAAAACAAGAGTTGGGTATGCATCAATCAACTATCAATAAAAAGAAAATCAACTAGTTATCTGTTTAAACGAGAAGACATGTATGAGAGCAGAAATAGTGAGCAAATGATAGCGAAATAGATTATAATTTTATTTTTATTTTTATTTTTAGAAGAAGTTATGTTTTTCACAAAACAACAAAGTATGCGACTTGGACTCATTTTGTTTCAGAATAACAAGGAATACTCATTTAACTCAGCAACTTAGTGTTATAAAGGGGGAGGAGGGAGCTGTATATTGGTTGGTTTGTCTAATAAATATATATAACAAAACTACTGAAGTGGTGTTATTCTATTTGGCTAAGTTCCGAGATCAATAAGATGATGATGCAGCTATAGATCGATTGGAAATTGGTGAAAAGGAAACTTTTTCCTAAATTTCAAATTCAAATATTTTACATACAAAGAGGAAGTGCACTTACAACTTAAGACATTTTGAGTGCTTACACTTGCAACCTTTCCGTTCCACTAGGATAGCATGTTCGAATTCGTCATTAGCAGGCAAATGCATGCCTGGGGGGACTCTTTTTCTGTTTGAACTTTGAAGTAGTAAAAAGTGTTATTATCAAAACACAAGCAGAGCAGTTTAATCTCTCTAAAGTCGAAGATCCAACACAATATTGATCACTAATGTAATTCTAAGAAAATTAAGTTTTACCACTAGTGATATAGAGAGGAATTCATCAATATCATAGATTTGCATTTTAACTTTCAAAAGTATATTTGCAAA
>JAUMHB010001788.1:3362-15704 GCA_032359685.1 Pittosporum tobira
TTTTTAGTTAATTTTTTTTCTTTTTAATATATTCATATGTTGTATTTTTAATTATAATTTAAATATTGTAAAAATAAATTATGTTAATATATATATATATATTTAAAAAAATATATATTATACAGAGTATTTATTTTGATTTTGATAGAGAAAGAGTATAAAATGCCCTTGTTCCACAGCCCACACCATGTGAATCATCATATATGGTGTCCAATTGTTTCAGCTTCGGATCCATCTCCATCCTCATCCCCACCATTCCCTCACCTCTAGAATATAAATTACAATCTTTCGGGCTGGTGACTGACGGCAAAACGACAGATCAACAATGGGAGAGAGACGGATATTGGGAGATGCTAATGGGGCTGATTAGGTTGCTTGTTTGGTAGATGACCTGAGGAGATGGTTGATTTTGGTGGGGGTCCGGAGAGAAAATGGAGGAATAGTGGTGTTGAGAGATGAAAATGAAAAAGAGAGGAGAAGACCGTTGAAGCATTAATAATGAACAGGTCAAATGTTATTTTGCTGGTCAACAGATGCTAAACATTCTCTTCAACAGTGATTTTAAGCTAAAAACACTTGAGATTTTTAGGTGCATCCAATGCAATGCTTGTACAAATTATTCAATAAACTCAACAAAACAGAGGTACTTAAAAAAAAAGAAGTTCAACCAAGCACGCAAAAACACTCACGAGTCCTCAAATACTTGGCGCCAAGCGAAACACCGGTACTACTTCCTGGAACATGCCGGCATGTGGAATGTAACCTGCAGGTAAACATGAGAACCAATAACGAAATTATCTAATTTTATGATATACTCTCTTGGTCTTCAAAACAATCAATGAACTCATATATATATTTTTTAATCGTTATAAAAATAATAATTTAATTTATTATTTTTAATTTATAATTACTTTTTTATTCTTAATTTATATCATATTAATTTTTTTTTCTATTTATTATTATAAAATATATTTTTTCGAAACGAAATGAGTATATAAAATTAAATTTAAAAAATAAATTAATCATGAGTAGAACAATTAATTTCTCACCGACCTGAATGTTACTGCCCTTATTAGTTAGGTGGTCCCAGTAGTGTCCTGACGGACGTGAAGCCGAATTGAGATTTGACTACAACAACGTCCATAAAGTTGGTCTGGGGTCAGATCGGCATCAGTTGCAGTGGGGCACCGCCCCGCAGGGCTAGGTGACGATGAACCATTTTCTTCTTCCATATTTTTCATGTTTTTAGTTCAAAACCCATTGCTCTTGCAATAATTCATCTATATTGTTTTTGCATAAAATTGCAAGACTCTGACCGGTGGCGGACCCAAGAAATAATTTATGGGCGGGCAAATCTGATAAAAAAAATTAAAAAAAAAAAAAAAAAAAACTAAAGCATACATATTTAATAAAGGTCTTGCAATTCTTAATTTTTAAGAGAAAATGAAGGAATTTAATCATCTTTTTAAATAAATGAAGGAATTTAATCATCTTTTTAAATTTTTCTTACATTGGTTTTTATATTAATTATTTGTTCCCCAGTTATGGGTGATTGATTTTCTCCTCCTAAGAGATTTAATATATTTTAATGTGCTAATTAATGATCTTAGATTTATTAGATTTGGGCAAGGTGATTATTAGTAGCTTATTCTGGAAGACTTCTCGTGAACATCAATATATTATATAAATAGACAAATATTAAGTTTATTATTTTGATTTTGATTTATTTATCGAGTTGATTAAGTATTTGTTTATTTGTATAATATATTATTTTTTAATTTGGTCGAGTTATCATCAAACTCAGTTGATTACTAATAAATTAATATTTAATTACATTAATTTCTTCAAATAATTTTTAAATATATATTTAAATAATTCACAAGTCAAATACAATGTTATAGGTTAGAGCATGAATGCAGATGATCTTTTACGGAACTTTATTTTCAAATAAAAGCCTTTCTACATTTATTTCATGAAAGAAAAAAAAAAAGACTTCACTCATTGAATTGACAAATGGAATTTGACTCATTAATTGTTGTAACTTTTTTTAAATAATATCCTATTGTATAGCATAAAAAATATTAATTAATTTGCACATAAATTTTTTTTCTAATGCTTAAGGGAAAAAAATACTAATATTTTAGAAATATAAAAAACTACTTCAAAAACTATATTTTTTTAAAGCTAATATCAAATAATTTTATTTTTTAAAAGTAAATTGAATTCATTTATTGAAAAATTCTATTAATATGTTGTGATATTTTAAAATCTAACAAATTATATTAACAACTTATATATACATATATACAAAAGCATTAGACTTAGTATTTTTTAACACATAAAAAAATATTTGTATATAGTTTAGACAACGCTCAACGTTTATACTAGTTTATTTAGAATTTGTAACTCTATTGATATTTTATAAGCATATATTTGATGTTTAAATATGGTGTTTATTAGTTTTGGCTATGATTGACTTATCTTCGTGATTCCTAGTATGATGTTCCTTCCGTTTAATTTATATTTTTTTAATTAGAAAATACACGTTTATTTAAAAAAACATAAAATTATATATAATACCCTTAATCATTTATGAAGAAAGTAATTAGATATAAAAAAATAATTGAGAAGAGTAATGAGACTTGCATTTTTAAGAAAATTTTAATCATTTTTAATAAAAATGAGTATGAGTAGCATGAAAAAATTATAACCAAAAATATTATAAAAAATGAAAGAGAACAACTAAAATTGGACAAATAAAAATAGAAATTATGATATTATAAGTTGGACAGAATGAGTATTTGTTATCCCCTCTATCCAAGTATTATTGTCATAATTTATTGACTATGTTCGGCACGAAGTTTGAGATGTTTAAAAAACACTTTATATACTTGTATGTTAAAACTATTTTGTATGTTTGATATATTTTTTATGTCACACTTTTTGGTATAATTAACATATATATATATATATATATATATATATATATAATTATAATTATAATTATAATTTTAGAATGTTTTAAAACTCACATTAAAAATTGTTAAAAAATTAGAACATTTAAACTTACATGGATGAAGCATTTTTTAGAAAAGATTACCAACTATATTCATTTTATCGAATTGTTTTTTTAAAAATGATTTCTACTTTTTTCCTAAAATTTGAGTTAGTATAGTCCTATAAAATGTTGTAAATTGTAAAAATAATACTTTGACTCTCAATTTGAAAAGAATATATTCTGAGAATAAAATAATGGGGGCCCTCATAGGCAGCGTCTCTCTTTATAAGGAGCTGATAATTGAGGAAACCTTGCATTCTCAAAACAAGACTTCCCCACCACATGACTCCTCAGATGCTCTCTCTCTAGTCCACAACCACCATTCTCTATCCAATTCCCACTCCCTGTCAGACATGTCTCGTCATCGCCGGCAAGCATCCCAAGTCCTCCCGCCGGAGATAATATCCGGCGACGACGCATCACCATTAACCTCCGACTCGGGTCTGCCTCGTGTTGCCGGAGGAAATGGTTCAACTGGGTCTACCACTGATGTTAAGTCAACAGCTCCACCAGCCACCAAGCAAGATACTTCTCTGGCAACGGGAAAGAAGCCGCCGGCCGGAAGTTCTACCGGAACTTAAATATGGTTACCATGAGCACATTTGATTCTCTTACTCTTCTTACTTCTGATGTACTTTGCTAGGTGTTTAAAAGTCCCCTTGTCTTTCTTTCTCAATGTCTTTATTAGATGAAGACTCTGTGAGTAACGGTTTCACAAGTGAATATTTAGGTTTGGATCCAATCCAGCAATAAAATGGTTCTATTGTCATTGTGCTTAATTAGTCACATTTAAATTATTTTTTTTTCACCAAAAGTGTTTCCTTTAAATTATGGTAATATATAAAATGACGTACATGATGAATTTGAATTGAATTAAAAATCACAATTTTAATATCTTGTTGTCGTTAATAGTTAAATTATTATTATCTTTAAGTTAGATATGAAATAAAATTATTTTGTGAGAGTTATAAATTGTACAAATAGAAGTAATTTTATGAAACTCAATTGTCATGTTTGGCACACGAGGATGTGCTGATATCAACGAGAATGACATATATAGATATTAAATGTCCATGAATATTAAAAATAAAACATTTTAATTCTAGTGTTTCCAAATGTCGTGATAGGAATTATTTAGCAGAGTACTATTATGTCTTATTTTTCAAAAATTTTATAATTATTATTAATTTTAAAAATAAAAATATTTATTATATTATTTTACCAAAATAACATATAGAAAAATAATTTTAAAATTTTATATAAAAAGACAACGTATATAATACTCAATATGCTAGACAAAGGTCTTAATTTTATGGTATGAATTCAATCATGAACTATTAAAATAAATTTTGTTGTCTTTCATATATAGTTAAAGTTAATAAATTTTTTAATTAATAGTTATGGAATTATAGTTAAGAAGTTAATTTTTTTTAAAGAGAAATAAATAAATAAGAGAGGTAAAAAAATAATTATATAGTGAGAGAAAATAAAAGAGTATGAGAAAATAAAATTGAGAGATAAAATAAATACTTAGAGAATTAATTTAAAAATTTTATTGAGATTATTTTTATTTTAGGCTGAGACAAAAAAACAAAATGAAATATTCTAGATAAAGATCATAACAAATATTTTACAAAGAGAAAATAATTTGTTGTTTTTTTCTTTTTGAAATTGACAAATTTATAAAAGAGAAAGTGTAACAAAATAAAATTAGATAGAAAAAGTGTCGAATTTTTAGAGAGTGAAAATGCTAAATTTTTAGAGTAAGAATAATTATTAAAAAATTGAGTAAAAATGGTAAAAGAAATTAATTTTATTTTTTTGAACATTCTTGATAATAGAAAATAAAAAATAATACCTCATAGTAAATATTAGATTCTATATAATTTAATTTGAGTGACGACAAACACAAGTACGATGGATACGTAAGGGAATGAGATACCCATTCCAATGCACTAAAACTGGCCAAAGAGTATTTTGTCCTTTTGTTTTTAATTTTAATTTTTTTTTGATCAATTATAATAATTATAATAGGTTAGATAGAGAGGTATAAAATCTGACCTGGAACCACAAAAGAGAATATGATCACAATGGATAAAAATAGAATAGTTCATCCACTGGTACTCCAACCTCTTAACAATGATGGATTCAAGCATTTTAATCGCAAGTCGGTTACACTTATAAAGAAAATTTTTATATTTCTCTCATTTTTTTTATAACATTTTAATTTTAATTTTTTTTTATTAAACTTGTTTGGTATAATTTATTTTTAAATAGTTTATACCTTATTTATTGATTATAATTTTTTTTGAAAAAAATAAAATATTTATTGACTAACTTTTTAAAGTAAATTAATAGTATTGTTATATATAACCTATAAAATTTTTTAAATTATTTTTTAAAATTAATTTTAAAGTAGTTGACTTTTAAAAATAAGTTATAATCGCCAATAATCAGTTCAACCAAACAGGACAATTATCTTTTTCACTTATTATCTTTTATTTTTAAAACTAAATATATTTATTTTCATAGTATATGAATAATTAAGTGATTTTTTTTATTAATAAATTATATTTCATCTGTCTAAAAAAATGTCATAATTTTTTTGATAATTTTTAATACAGATTTTAAGACGTTCTAATGTATATTTATATATCATATTTTTAATAAATCTTTATAGTCTTAACATATTTGTATATTATATTTTCTATTACACTATCTCTTTACTTTATTGCCTTAATTAATGGAAAAAATGAGTCAAAATACTTGAAGAATTATTTTCAGGACGGAGATAAAATATATTTATTTTGATATTTTAATTTTTTTATTTTAAAAAATTTTAAGAATTAATATGCTATTAAATTTATTCTTATAAAATGTGAATATTATTATTAATAGACCATTTATTAAATTTTCAATTATAAAATAAAATAAAGATTTCATCTTAAGAATTTAATTTATCTGTTTAAAATTAATTTTTTTTATAGAAATTTACAATAAAATAATTATTAAATTTTTTTTAAACACAAAATATAAAAAATAATTTTTTAATTTATTTTAATTTGATAAGCAAACATCAAAAAAAATAAAAATATAATCCCCTAAAATAAATTATAAACTAAATATGTAAGTAACCCTATAAATTGCCGCTTTATTTCGTCCCCACCCCTTCCCCCTTTTTTGGGCTTCGTCGCCTCGTAGAGGCGTCTCTGTGTTTCACTTTCTACCCCTTGGAATCGGTTTATACTTCCTACCCTCTTGGAATTGGAATAATTCTTTAGAATCTAGCTAATTGGGACAATAATTTATCTTTCTCACCATGACCCCGCAATCGAGATCAACGGTCAACAAATTATCAATCCCCTTCAAGATCTATCAATCCTAGACCAAAACCAGGTAATCTTAAGCTGTTAAGATTTTGATGGGTAATGTTAATTTGATTTTATTTGGGTCGATATTTGTGGAATTTGCTAAGTTGTGCTTGTGGGTTTTCAGATGGAAATGCGAAGGATTGATAAAAAAATCAATATCTGAGGATCATGATTATTATGGGGTGTGTGCAATCTGTTTGAACAAGATAGTGCTACAGCAAACTGCCCTTGTAAAAGGCTGCGAGCATGCCTACTGGTTTGTCTCTTATATCAATGAACACATAGATTGATTGGGCTAATACTTATGCCTGGTAGATAATTAGTTTTATCATTTACTCCTCTAGATACATTTATGCTATGTTTGGAGATTACAAAAAGTGGAAATAAAAAGATAAAAACTAACGCAAAGGGTAGAGAAAGAGCTAAATTTTCAAAATTCCATTTTAATCGCCTGTGTTTTAAGCTTTTCTAAAAATTATATGTAGCTGGATTTGTATCTGTTAAGTGGTTTTCATTTTTGTCACACTTTTTGAGCATCTACTAAGCTTTGGATATAGCAAAATGATTACAGACTTGAGGGTTCTTTTGTCTTGTCTTGATATAGTAGAGTTGACAAACTGTGCATCAAAATTATGTGTTTCATGTAGATAGAATTATGGAAGTATCTGATGTACTTACTAACTGGAAGTGGCTTGTTTTAAGATGGATGAGTTTTCTACTTTTACTAATTTGCCAACTTAGAATGTGATTTTAGGGACATGGAACTTTGTTCATAGCGGCGATGCATATGTATCAGACTATCAGTTTAGAAGTGTTGAATTCCTTGATCAGTTTCGGAGTACAGTAAAATTTGGATATACATTGAACCTAAAGGAAGAGCTAATACATGTTTTCTTTTGAGGTCCCGGTAGGTGAGCACATGCTCACATAGTTGCATGAGCATGAGTGCTTTAAGAGCAGTACCTCTTAATGCCAATTTGTTGGGGGTACATCTCTTAAGGCATTCATGCTCAGGCAACTACTTAAGCATGTGCTCGCACTCGTTTTTTAATTTTTTTAATCATACTAAGTATTTTTATAGCTATATTACTTTGTGTTCTAAAGAGCGCTAGGTGGTGGAGGAAGGGCCTGGCTTGTAGGGGGATCAGTTGGGGCCTAGGCATTTTTCTATGTGGTTTCCTAGGCAGTTACCCCCAAGGGGTTGGCCAAGCAGTAATGAGCTCCAAGATACGTGATTAAAGAAAAAATTGGCATAGGTCTTGGGCTTGAAACCCCACAACGGCAATGAATTTCTTGGGGTACTCACACATAGTTTACTATGGGATTACCCAGTGTGCATGGTTGGTGGATTATTGCATGCACTTGGTGGTTTGCTCGGTGCGCACCCTAAGGGCAGTGGCAAAGGGTCTACCGTTATCAGAAATAAAAATAAATTATATATTAAATATAAATATGTAAGTTGTAATGTAAAATTATCAAGAAAAAGAAAAAAGAAACAATCTTAAAAAGAACAATAAATTCATTTCAAGTTCATGCATTCACAAAGATAAGAAATAAAAGTTGGTTGTTTTTAATTTTTGTGTATTTCCCTTTAAATCATAATTGACAAAGGGAAACAGCAAGGGGGGGGGGGGGGACACAAAATGATCTTGCCTACCTAGAACGCATAGCCCATCTAAGCATCCATCAAGCCTGCTGAATTGATATATATTTGAACACCTATTGCCAAATTGAGATGATTTTCTCTGCCCATGCCTACACGCCCGGTTTGCTTGTTAGAATACTTATATTCGTACAGTATTTATCTTTTGCTTCGCAGTATTGAACTTCATACTCCATCTGTGCTTATCCTACTTGTAATAAATTTTGCTGGTTTCTTTGTGTAGGTAAGTTAAAGGAAGACCAGTCTTCCTTATCAATCTGTTTGGATTATTACTTCTATATACCCTTCTTTTGTGTTAGTTTAATAAAAATACTTTAGATTGATGCATCAATGACTTACTTGCAGTTCCCAATAAATATGTAGTTGTCTTAGTGGGGGTAGATTGTTGTCTTTCTTGTGCACAAGTCGCGGGGGATTTGGGTTAGATTATTTTTTTTCTTCTTATTTTTCACAAATCTGGGAAGATTTGAAAAAGTGCCGTCTTTATGCCTGAATGAAGCTGCAAGTCTGATAAACAGGGAAGATTTTCTCAATATTTTAACATGCATGCATACTGCAAATGATAATTTAGTATAGTTTCTTATAAGTTATCCTCTTTCCAGAACTTTTTCTTTGCGCTAGACTCTTGGTACTCGATTGAGGATTGTTAGGGTGTAATATTGATTTCTTGCACTGGTCTCTTTGTTTGTGTACACATTATTCCACCTATTTACTTAGCAAGTTGTTGGCATTGAGCATGTAGTGGAACTAGAAGTTTTAATAATGTTTAACATAAGCGTACTTTCTGCATATTTAATTCAATTTTTTTTTCGCATACCTTACTGATGCAGGAGAATGACTGTCCTGGTTCGTTTTAGTCAAAGTCCGAATAATTTATTTCTGTGTTGTGTTTGATGTCTTGAAGTTTTGCCTGTCTTGGAAAGGCTAAAATGCCCAGTTATCTTTCCAAGTGTTTAACATGAATCATAAGAAGAGTCATTTTGTACTATGTTTCTTTGGTAAATACTGAAAATGGCAGACTTCTATTTTGGCTAAGAAATATTTTGCAAGTGTTCTTTCTATGAGAGTGAGTGATTCCTTTTAGAAACAAGTGTGTGACTTGGTCACGTCTGGTGACATCTGCGATTGGCAGGTTCTGGCCTGCATCATTACTTACACTATGTCTTTTCTTTGTTTCCCAGCATAGCTCCAAGGAAATGCAAATAATCGTTTGACCACTGTAATTAGGTTTTACCCACAGGGGAATATTCTAGATGAAACAAAGAAGAGCTTATAAAGTTGGACAACTTCTTTAGGCAGTTCATACAGACTGTGCTTTGTCGTGTTCATCCGTTCTTGCTTATCTTAAGGTTTTGTTGCAAGCATGAGATTGCAGAGGGTGGCATAGTTGATGTATTTTTAGTTTTTTATCGTACCTTTGTTTCATTTAAGGTTCTTATGCTCCAAGAGAAAATATCTAAGCAAAGCAATATCATAATATTTCTTTGATAGCTAATACTATATGAATTTGTTCAAAATTTGTCTTGCTAAATAAATGTCAATCAGGTTTGCTGAGTGAATGCAATAGTCTTTATTTATTGCTTTTGAAAAATGATAATAGTATGGAAGGCATGAAATATGATAATATATTCATATCAATTGATAGTTAGGTTATTAATTTGGGTTTACCCTGTGTCTGTTTTTAGTTTCTAGTGTGACATGCATCCTTCAATGGGCGACATATAAAGAAGAACCAACATGCCCACAGTGTAAACATCTGTTTGTTTTACTCAGTCTTCATCGATCGCTTGATGGAAGGTATTATTAAACTATGCTTGTGTTCTTATTTCACCTTTTAATTTTACACACTGTCAGGGAGTTCTTAATGAGAAGAAAGGGAGAGAAAAGGAGATAAGAGGTGGGAGGAGAAATTGTAGTTATTACTTTCTCCCCTTTGTCTGGAAGTTTATGGAAGAAAAAAGACATGTCTGGAATAAAAAAAATGATTTTTAATTGAAATCCTTAAGATAAATTGGCATTACATATTTGGGGAAAGGGACGCTAAGGTATAAAACAACTTTCCAAACATTTTTTTAATAGTCAAACCGTATAGAATTAGTTATGTTGTAGATGATAAGAACATGGAAAAAATAAGGGGCCCCTTTATTTTTTTATTTTTTTTCATGTTCTTATCATCTGTATGTTGGCATTATTGAAATAATGTTTGAATATCTTGCTTATAAGAATTATTTATGGCCAAGCTTGGCTAATGCATGCCTTAGCTTCCCTTTTCCCTTATATAACTATCACTATGCTCATTTTCTCTTCTCTATAAATCTTCTTTTCTTTTTTCTGAGTAGAAAATTTCTCTCCTCTCTTAAGAAATTTCTTCAAACAAATAATGACTACAAAATGATGATGTCCTACTATTAACAGTATTCACGATTACATGTTTGAGGAGAGCGTTTGCCTTCTTCTTAGAGCTTCGTGGTTTACACCTTTGGTTGTGGAGTCTCGTGACGAGGTGGATTATGAATTAGAAGATTATTATCCATACGAGTACGAGGATGATGATGACTTGGATGAAGTTAACTTGGACAGTTCATCTACTCTCCGCATTGGGAACCGGAGATGGGGAGATATTGGATATGTTAGGGCCGGTAGGCAAGAAGCAAGGCCAGTTTATCGAGGAGATAATAATGATGATGAATATGTTAGGTCAGGTAGTAGGCAAGAAGCACGGTCAGTTTATAGACCAAATGTTCGGGACTCGGGTTCTTCTGGTTCATCTCGTGAGCCTAAGAAGAAAGAGGCTATGAAAGATACAGCGGCCGTTGGGCAACGGGCAAAGAGGACACTGAAGCGTGCAGCTTTGGATAAGGCAGGTTGGAATGGAATTAATCTCCCGTGCTCTCTCAGAAGACGCATGAAACCCTTCCATTGCACAAATTTTTCTTGGGCTTTGACTTTGTATGGTAGTTACCGCGGGGGGGGGGGGGGGAGGGGAGGGAGGGGTTTGTGTGGGCGTGGTGTTTGTTGGTTTGGTTTGGTTTGGGATACCCGCTATAATGGGGTTGATAAATGATTGATTAGTAATTTTTGTTTTTCAAAAGACAAAAGTTTCAGATTGCTGATCGTTTTAACATTGCATTTCTTTTCATTTATTTTAGTGGTATATAAATTTAGGTTGCTGTAGGAGATTAAATTTAGAAATGTATTCATATGACATGGTCTTTACATTTAATTTGACAATTTTCAGATATCGTTAGTTTGATTATATTTTTTATATGAAAAATTGTACTTTCTTCGTCTCAAATTTTTTTTAACACTTTTTGATGTTTGTGTGACACGGATTTTAAGATGTATGAAAAATATATTAAGATAACTTTTCATGCATTTTAAATTAGTATCACACAAACATAACTGTCAAAATCTAAACCACCAATTTCTATCAGGTGTGCAAAAGTGAAAACACATGATCTAACGAAAAAAATCACTCTAGAAACAATATTGATGGTTTCTCTTTAATTTTATATGTTTTCATGATTGATTTTAATGTTTTTATTTTCTAGTTTAAGTAAGTTTGACCAAGGCATGTGACAATTTATTTATTTTTATTATTTTTTTTTAAAAAAATATTATATTTAGACGATATGTTTTTGTGTTATTGCAACGGGCACAAAATGTAGGTAAAATTATGTATTCTTATAATAAAATTATATATTTTGAAATATTGGTGTTATACTTGATTGTTTTTTCGTCATTTGAAGTGGGGTGAGCCGGAGGTAACTCTGCCCCCAACTTTTCTAAAAGAGTACGGGGTGTGTTTGGAGTATTTTGGGTTGGATGATTTGATGGTAGATTTTCTGCTTTGAAATATAAAATAAAATAGTATACGATTAAATAATGATAAAAAAATTTAAAAAACAAAAATATATAATTAATTTTCATTTGATGGAAAACTTCAATATTTAATCAAATAATTTTAATTTTTGGTTAATCCTATAGGTCTACGCGAAAAAATCGGATTGCCTTAAAATGGGAGGGTGCAGGAGAAAAAAAAACACTTTGTTGTACTTTGTGCAGCTTGCACTTTGCTGTGACTTTTATCAATTTGCACAAAATAGGGGATAGCAAAGAACGGATGAACCCGCAAAACTCACACCATATAAGAGATACCAATGATTTTGGGTTTAAAATTAGTACATCTATGATTAATTTGATCTTATTTCACACCAATAAATCTAAACCTGCAACCGTACCAATAATTG